>OY776078.1:36138225-36368363 GCA_963675205.1 Catocala nupta
TATACCTAAGTGTACGTAAACCGTACAGCCACAGCGTACACTTCAGAGGGAGAAGCCTGAAGTTTTCAGGATTTGGACATGCCAAACCCATCAGACCCATCCTCTGATATGGACTCGTCCTGTTTACCATAGGCACGGCAGATCAAATTTATTGCCAATTTCAATCTGCACAGGAAGTCGTTGGTGTCAAAATGGCCAGTGAACGTTCCTGCAAGCAGGCGTATTTGGCTCTTGTTATACCCGCAGAACTTCCGGGTGAAGCCCGTGGATCTGTTCGCAATGAATTTTTTGGAGTGTTCCAGACCCCTAAGGGCCATCAACTGTAGCTAGTGTTTATCATTGCCATGTGCATTCAAAGCTGCCTTGACGGTGCTCTCAGAGAGTCCTACGAACTGCTCGGGGCCCATAAATAGTTGCTCCGGGCCCTTTCTGGCTAATTCATCAGCCTCCTCATTGCCCTGCACTCCTGCATGCCCCGTAACCCACACTAGTCTGACTGTGTTCTTCCTGCGAAGTTTGTTAAGGGCCTTAACACAGTTCAGGACTAGTCTGGAGTCCACACTTCATTATTGTTAATATTCTCCTGAGCATAGGCAATTATAGCATAGGTTTCCGCTTGGAAGGCCGTTGCATATTTGCCCATGCTTTGGCTCGCCTTGCAGTCGTTAGCATAAATACCAACGCCTGATCCTGTTTCCATTTTGGAACCATCAGTGTACCAGATAAGACAACCCTTCTCAGGGGATTGTAGTCCTTGTCTCCATTCATCCCTCGTGGGGACCTTTATTTTAAAATTCTTTTTGGATATGTGCATTGGTTGCATTTTGTCGCATCCCATGCTCATAATCCTTTTAAGATACTTCGAAATCTCCAATTTTGTGTGTCGAGTTTCCGGCATGTTGACGCTCCACAGCCAATGCACAGATAGTCTATGTAGCGCCTTTGTCGCCTCTAACTCCATAACAATGTGTAGCGGCGTAAGATCCAGCAGGACCTGTAGCGCTGCCGTTGGCGTAGTCAAGAACGCCTCTGTTATAGCCATGCAGGCCAATCTGTGTTGTTAGTTTAGCTCTTGGCCATCAGACTATGCTTCCATACGTGAATATGGGTCTTATCGTCATCTTGTATAGCCACTTGATGACTTTGGGCATGCTGTTAATTTATTAATAAAGCTGATATATTAATTATCATATAGCAATAGTCCTATGTCTGATGCGGCTAATGCCGCTGTAGGTGTTTAATCCCACTTTAGATTAAAAGTCTCTTCACGTTGGACTCACATATGTCTCCGTGTAAGCCTCCCAAACAACTGAGTTATTTTCTAAGGATATATTAGAAAATATCTGTAATAAGAGAAACATATATTATAATATTTATTATAGCCATCAATAACATGCTGTTTTAAATATCCAACTGACTCGGTGCACAATTTCAATGTCAGTGAATGTGACTACTGTGCTTAAAGTCCTGATATTTTTCTCACGTCACTCAATGTGTTATTAGGTATTACCGTCAAGTAAATTTGTAGCAGCACAGAGATTGGAACAGTGCCTAAAGGATGCCAATAGGCTTGTCTTAAACACATGGAGAATAAAACCATAGCACTGGCGTATTATACTCTGATTTCATCAATCAGACTATAATACGCCACTGCTTACAAGTTCGGGAATATAAGTGTGAGATATAATATCGTGCTAACGATTTTCAAATCGTTCAGAAATCACACTAACATTTTACCAGTAAAGAGTAAATTCTACGTAGAAGCGGTTTATTGTATTAATCCAGATACGTTCCAGAACTAATCGTGTTCCGGAGAATTTTCCGAGTGAAACAATTAACACATTTCCAGAGCTATGAATGAAATTTGAGATCTAACTAGGTTACCCCCCTACACATGCAGGCCCCTGGTTCGAGGAAGTATTAATTGCTATTAAAGACATTAGGCTAATAACAATAATAGAGTAAATAAAGCAGCTCCTCCACATTGTAAGCCCACAAGACAATTGACTGCACGGATGGCGTACCTAATGGTTAAAGTGGTCGCCTCACCACTGCCATTGCGCCGAGTCTTGTGAGTTAGATCCCACACGGGACAAAAAATTGTGAGATTCACAAATAGTTGTTCCGAGTCTAGGTGTTCTTTGTTTGAATGTTTGTAAAGTTCTTCGCGACACAGGCATTATATCTACTGAGCAATTATCTCAAAAGAAAACACATTGTCGCTAAGAAATTCTACTGTTCGTCATTCCTACACGGGACGACAAAAATTGTGTAATCCACAAATAGTTCGAGTCTGGGTGTTTTTTGTTTGTTGTTTGAATGTTTGTAAAGTTCCTCATGACATAGGTATTATATCTACTGAGGTAGTTATTTTAAAAGAAAATACATTGTCGTTAAGACATTCCACTGTCCGTCATACCTACACGGGACGACAAAAATTGTGTGTTCCACAAATAGTTGAGCCGTGTCTGAGTGTTCTTTGTGTTCGTTGTTTGAATATTTGTAATTTTCTCCATGATACAGAGAAATGTCATTTAATCAAGATTGAGATATTGATATTTTATGCTTTTTAATAATACTGCTAACATAATTGTTCGAAAGTATATTTCAGAAGAAAACATAAATAAAAAGAAACTGGATTAGTGTGATTGCCATTGCATACGCCACCGCAACGCATGTTGTATATTTATATTGTTCGCCATACCAACGGATTTGCGCCACTAAACAATAATCTGCAGATTGCTTTTGTTCTTTATAAACATAAAAGTAACATATACAGTTTACCTAAATATATGTATATCTAAGAATGAATTTATATTATACAACCACAGAATTGCGTCGGAAACATAGCAATATGTCGTCGTAAACAATGTAGTTGACTATGTGTGGACTGATTTTTTAAGTGCAACTCTTGCACATTTTAGCAGACGGTATTTTGTACTGTGCTTTGCTTGTGCTTTGCATTCACGGAAACATTATTTTGTTTTTAATGTTGTGTAAAATGTTTTATTGAATGTGTATAATTATACTGTCGTTTCTTTTACTTTGATTGACATCAAGCTTTGCTTTTAATTGCATTGCGGTTTATGCGAGTTTGCCTACAGAATAAGTTGTTTTGATTGTATTCTGAGAATCGCTCTGTGCCGTTGGGATGAATGCGACTGTTGCGCATAGGGTCTCGGCTACGATTCCCGGAAAAGTGAGAACCATCTCAGGAGTAGCACGGGGTCTGAAATTGTGCCTGGCAGATGGCAATAGGCTTGCTCCTAATTACGTGAGACCTAAAACATATTTGGCGAAACATGGTGAATAATGCTTTGTTTTTCTTATCTTCACATAGAAACAGAAGAAAATAATTCCACATTGACCTTCTTTCGATCTTGAAAAAGATTAAAAATAATTATTTGTTCTTTTAAAAAAATGTTGGTTGGTACTTATGTTAAGTACGATTTTGCGTACAATTTTACATAAAGAAAATGAAGATATTAATTATTTTTATTGTGTAAGAAATCAAACGTTGATTTTATCTTTCACCGTCAATTCTCAATTATTTTCCCGTTCATATATGTAAGTAGACATTGAGAGTCTTGTTCTAATAATCATAACGTACTATTATTGAATTCTAAAGATAACACATATAATAATAAAATGATGTCGTACTCTTAGTTTAAGTAAAAATGCACGACGAAAGTCTCAACTAATCATTGGATAAAGGAAACCTACTTTATATTTTAATAAATAAAATGTAACAAGAATTGATTATGTTTATCCACCGCTACGCCGCTAGAGAAAATAACATGCATCGGGAAAATGTTATGCAAAAATAAATTATTACCTATTTGGTTACTTTACTTACTAAAAGCTTGTCTACCTCAAAGGAAGCTCTGCGTTTAATTTCTAAATCTCTTTTCCTTTTAATATTAAATTATTTTTCTAAAGCCTTGTTCTTGTAAATATATTCTGCTGCAGACACTAGTCAACATTGTATGGTTTACTTAAATGTATTATAACTGTTTGCTATTAAGATTGCGCTTTCCAAAGGACGCTAAAGGAACTTATTAAAGTTATAAAACGATTTTATAATAATACATACTTAGATATTTAGGTCTGTTTTCCAGAGAGATAGTCGGAGACCACGGGCTAAGGACTTGCTACGATTCTGACATATCTCTCTACCATCATTCGTTTGCATTAAATTCTTCATGCATCCTTGTCGGTTGGAGTATCTGGTTTTTCACTGACATGTAATTTGATCAAAGAAGATTCACTCACGTCTTATTTCTCAGTCTGTCGCAATCATAATCGTTCAATCTACTTACGGTGGTCAATCTTTTCTCATATGTTCTCTCTATACGAACAAAATAACTTAGTACATTATTTTACTTCTCAGCCCTTTATCTTTTTCTTCTTAATACTGATAATCCGTTATGAATATAATTTCTTGTGTGTAATTTCTAGGCTGGAGTCATATTAAATCCATACTACAGTAAGTATGGATTTAACATCCATTTAATGTTGGTAATGGGTAGGCCATTACCCTGTATCACTGTTGTATTATTCGGGCGTCAGTAATCCAAATGCGTACTAAGATACGATGCTGTTAAATCACATTATTGTCATTGACTTCAATTAGCAGACATTATTGTCATTGACTTCAATTAGCAGACATTATTGTCATTGACTTCAATTAGCAGACATTATTGTCATTGACTTCAATAAGCAACTGTAGAATTGTTTCTAAAGCTGATGACACAGTGCTGCTAGTTAATGGAGATACTTGGGAGTTCGTGCGTAATAATGCTGAAATCGCTCTAAACTTCGTAGTTCAATGGCTTGAACTTAACTTACTTATCCTTAACCTAGAAAAAACAAAGTTTATCACTTTTACATCTAGCATCATCATCTGCGGCTGCCCAACCACCATCCTCATTCTTAATTAAGGCTTACACGTGTAGCTTTCCGAACTCCGCTAACTGCACCTGTTTTTCTATTGCTCGTGCTAGCTACATATAGATATCTAGGGGTAATAGTTGACATTAAATTAACTTGGGATTACCAAATAGATCAAATTGTTACTCGGTCCAGAAAGTTAGCATAACATTAAGAAATACTACAGATTTAAGCACTATGAAGATGGTCTATTATACGCTAGTTCAATCCATTATTGGCTATTGCATTACCCCTTGGGGTGGTAGTTATAAAACGTTAATGGTGCGTCTGGAGAGAGCCCAGAGATGTATACTCAAGGTCATGACTGGTAAGCCTAGAAGATTCCCAACGTCTAATCTCTATAATCTCTGCAAGGTGCTAACGGTACGACAATTATATATACTGCAGGTGATTTTGCATAAGCATACTGAAACTCCGTATAACATAGAATTTATTGGAAAACCGTACATCTGACAGAGTCTGTTCTTTTAAATCACACAGGACTTCTCTAGCATCCCGGCAATATTACATTCTAAGCCCCAAACTTTACAATAAGGTAAATAGCGTGCTTAAAATCTATCCTTTGACTTATAATAAATCTAAGCTGAAAGTAACAGAGTGGCTTCTTTCACAAAGTTATACACAATGTGAGGACATCATAGCATAATAACAAATACATCTTACTCCCTCCCATACATACACACACACACACCTACAAATACCGGTACACATAGACACACACATATGTACATGTACACAATACATACACAGACACTCAGATACACTCACTGACAAACACATACTTTCATCCTCAATATAGGCCCAAAATTATTTCAAATAAACAATAAAATTGTAACCTTACTAACCTTATTGAAATTAAACTACTATATACGGATTTTATCGCGTTGCTTATTTAACACTTTGTTACATACTAAACTACTATTAAAATTTACAAATTTTAAGCTAATTAAATTATTAAAACTATTAATATTTAAGTTTACACTTTTTCAGACGTTTCGGTTGCTTTTCAGCAGTCAGCCTTAGTTATTTAAAATATATTCGGATCTGGGCGTTAATTGCTACGACACAGTATATACTACTGTTGTCATTATTATTTAATTATTGTGAAATGTAACAAAGTTTTCAATAAAAATATAATTATTATTATTGACTGATGCCATGATAATAAATTAGGTCTGATTTTGATACCCTTTTCACAGTTGCTTACCGAGAGTCGACCTAAAATCGTCACGTTTAATCTGATTCAGTAAACCCGGCATTTGCAGTATTCGATTAATTTGCATAATGTCGAGAGCCAAATCAGCTCCAGTAAGTAGCATAAGTAAGTTGCCAGTAAGTAGCGAGTATTTAAATAGTACTTTATCAGGGCGGCTAGTCATTTCAAGTATTAAGTAATTACCTACTTGACGGCAAGGTTCCGCTAGTGCTGTAAATAAAACTGGGCCACCTGTTGCGAAAATGTAACTTACGTTGAAGCAACGAGTGTTGTTTCAACCTGCGAGTCCCCCGAGAGGGTTCCTTCGCAACACCTGTTGCTTGATTTCTTTCTTTTGCCTAAAGTCT
The DNA here is from genome assembly GCA_963675205.1 of Catocala nupta. Taxonomy (NCBI): domain Eukaryota; kingdom Metazoa; phylum Arthropoda; class Insecta; order Lepidoptera; family Erebidae; genus Catocala; species Catocala nupta. The sequence goes on from OY776078.1 coordinate 36,144,739, forward strand.
GTCAAGTTTCATTACTGAGTTAGTATTTCTTAAGTTAGCGTAAGCAAAGTGTCTTACACCAGGACAGTTTTGGTTGCCAGATGATTCATTCGATTTGGATTGATTATGGATATTGCTTTCCTTGATTATTGTGTTTTTAAATCTGTGTTCTCTATATATTTTTGTATTTTTGTACTTCTTAGGTGCTGATTAATAAGGTCTCGTCGGATGTTAAGCGTACCCTATGGTTATTTGCAAAATCAGAAGTAACGCATGAGTGTTGCCAATTCTTTAGAAATGGATTCGCCACCAGGTATATATATAGGTCAGATTAATCATTAATAATACAGTGTCTCCAAATAGAGATTCGAATACTGCATAAAATATTTTGGTACATAACAATATTAATACTGTGGATCGAAAGTTCTTTTTCAACCGCTCCAGCTCAGTTTGAGGAATATACTATTGCAATGGCCTTACTATTATTCCCAAAGTGATAAATTGTGTTCCTCAGTTAATTATCTATCTCTGGTTTTCTAACTAGCGATTAGAATTTGACATAATTTCTAATCAACTTATGACAAATTTCAATCTCTAGTAAAGAAAACCACAGATAGATAGCTCATTACAACGATTGTTATTCGTCCATCGGTGTACAGCGTCGCTGACCAGATACAATGCTTTTATTGTAATAGCTCGATATGATCTAGCTGGTAGGTTAAAATTTATTCTCTATCTGTCTAGTAATATGAATACCTGACAGATTTTATTTCTCAATTCTGCCAGTGAATCCCTGCCGTATTCATTTCTAGATATATGTTTTTTGTAAAGGGATATCATTGCGAGCAATAATGCCAGTATGAGTTTGCAAGGAATTCGATTACTTTCAAACATCGGCATACCTATTTATTTTACAAATGCGCGTCTAGCAGAAAGCTGGTAAACGCATTGGAAAAATATAATGGTTCGATAATCATTAATCTATATAATAAATATATTATAATAGATGTTTAAATATGAAGTTGCCGCTGTGTATGAAGAAATCGGTAAAAATGTTTGCAATGGCCAATCCAAATTCTTTTCATTTTTATGTATAGTTGCTTGTATTAAGGCCACTATAGTTTGTGCTAAATTAACAAAATCGTCAACTATCCTGTAATTAAGGTGAATTAAAACAACGAATATGGGCAGACACTAAGCGATGTAACTATAAGTACAAATAGTATGAAATGTCTAAGTACTGGAAATATTATAAATGAATTTTAAATAACTATTGCATTTTGTACTGAATCCCCGAAATTAGATGTAGGACATAAACGGTGATTTCATAGTTAAGGACCTAATAATACATGAATACATACTCAGATTCACGCCTGTTTTCCTGAGGGGAGGGCAGAGACTACGGATTTCCATTTGCTACGATCCTGACACACTTCTCTGGCTTCATTCACTTTCATAACATTCCTCATACACGCTCGCCGGATTAAGGTGCTCTTAACCTGGCCTTTATCCAGAACGTTTCCGATCTGATCAAAAAACGTTCGTCTAGGTCTTCCCCTTGCGGCTGTTCCATTCACACTAGCCTTATAAACTTTCTTAGTTAATCTTTTCTCGTCCATTATTTCTACATGCCCAAACCAGTTTAACATACCCTTTTCTATTCTAGTCACTATATCCATTTTTATGCAGCATCTCTCTCTAATCACACTATTCCTTATTCTATTTTTCAGAGTCACATCACATATATTTCTCAGCGCTCTCATTTCTACAGCATTTATTCTGCTCTCATGCTTCTTTTGCCATGCATAAGTGTAGGCACTAATAGTCCTCTATAAACAGCCAAACGTGCCTTTTCGGATACATTTAAAAGTGCGTAGAGCGCCATTCACTTTATTGCCAGCAATCGTTCTCCTTTCAATATCTCCCTCATGTGTACCATACCTTGTAAACAAAGTACCCAAATATACAAACATTTTCACTTGCTCCACTTGTTCTCCATCAATCTCCGTCGGCATAAAGTAGACATTTGACAAGTAACTCATTCATTCTTAATCTCCATTTACAATCTTTTAAATCTTTCAAACAATTTTCCATATATTATAGGTTAAACAGCCAGGGTGACGCTACACATTCTTGTCTAACACCTTTTTCGATACTAAACCATTCTGTGTAAGTCCCATTTATCCTAACACAAGCTCTGGAATCGTCATAAAAGGATTTCAGAGCTCGTCGCTATTCACTCCATACATGGACAAAACCGATCAAAGTTCATTCCTCACCACATTATCTTCAGCCTTTACCAGATCCACGAACGCGCAATAGACCTTTTGACCTTTGGCCAAAACTTTTTCGGCTATACTCCGTAAGGAAAAGACCAGATCCGTACATCCCATACCCTTTCGAAATCCCGTTTGTGCATCCCATATTTTTTCTTCGGTTACTTTCACAATCCTTTCAATTAACACTTTCGCATATAATTTACCGACGACGCTGAGCAAGCTAATGCCTCTATAGCTTTTACAATCTTGCTGTGAGCCTTTTCCTTTGTATAAAGGTATTATGACGACCTTGCACCAATCACTAGGTACACGCTTGATATTCCAGCACAAGTTAAAAAGGTGGCACAACTGATTTACTATGAGACCCTGTCCAGCTGTCAGCATTTCGACTGTAAACCTATCATGACCACCAGCCTTTCCTAATTTCATGCTTTTCAATGCTTTTATTATTTCATCTACACTAATAGTGCTTTCATCATTCCGATCATTATCATTCATTTCGAAACTTTGCCCTTGCCATTCCCCTCTTTTAAATAAATTTTCAAACTATTCCTTCTATCGATTCAGTACGCTCTTTTCTTCATTCAGTAAACTTCCATTCTTGTCTCTGATCGATTTTAGCTCAGTGGTTAGGGTTTTACCTCGAACCGAGCGAATGGATTTCCAGGAAAACTTTGCGTTATTTCGGTTATTTTCTACTTTTATTCGTTCTTGGGTACTTGTTCGGGTAGGTATATGGTGTCCCCATTCTTTGAAGAGGCCCCGTATCCGGCTCATAACCAAAAAATGGTCGGTATGGACACCAATACCTCTATATACCCGAGTGTCTAAGACATTCTTTCTCAATCTTTCATCCACTACATCAAAGTCAATCATACTACTTCTTACATTCTATGCTTCCCTTGTATACTAGTGGATTCTTTTGTGGGCAAACATAGTGTTTGTCACAAAAAGATTCCACTCCAAACACAGCTCAAGCAACCTTTTCCCATTCTCATTCACACTTTCGTCTCCATACTTGTCTAAAACCCTTTCGTATTCTTCACGCTTTACTCCCACCCAACCATTAAAATCCCCTAACATTATCAACATCTCGAGTTCCTTGCATTTCCTCGGGATATCTCTTAAACTCTCCCAAAAATCTTCTCTTTCTGCCCGTGCATTCTGAAACATACCCGTTGCCATGTTTACAGGTGCATAGACCCCTACCATGAACACACGAGTAATCCCCACTTTCATTCTCATCCATAGTAACCTAGCATTCACATATTCAAATTCTTTTACGCACTCATTCATTCTAGCAGACAAAATAACACCAACTCCCTGACAGGTTCTGGTATTGGTAGGCATGCCGGACCAATGCGCCATGTAGGGTCCATGCCTAGTGGTGTTACAGCCTTTCCTTTTCGTCTCATTTACGCACAGGACATCAATCTTTCTATCATTCATCATCTGACATACTTCATTCAATTTTCCATCTATCCCTCCTCCAACATTTAATGTAGCAAAACGGCTTTCCGTGGGCCACTTTACGCCCTCGCGAGAAACGACACGTGACGCGTGGTGGACCGCGTCGCCGCCATGCGGATAATTAAGGTCAGTAAAATCCATAGGCGTTCCCACGATTGATAGGGAAAATACTGCCAACCTCCGCAGAGCCCTACGGAGGTAAGGTGGATCTATTCTGTGTCCTGTGACCACCAACACAGGCACCATCCGCTCAAGACCAGCTTTTCCCTCTGGCCACGAATCCATCATCACGGGTCGGTTAACACCTTGGATCGAGGTTTATACTCGGGTCTGCTCTCTGAAATTTGGTTTGACTTCGGAGTTTTCCTTCTCCTAGACAGGTTGCAAACTAATGCTAACGAGGCCCATCTCCCCGGCTAGAGCTAATAGTATCTTATGATAATTACGTTAAAATATATTATAGTAGATTATACGAGTTAACAAGCTTTCTTTCCGATTCTTTAATATTAATCTACTGCTTGGATTGCCCGTGACCATGAATGCCCAAAAGTATATCTTACGATTGGAAATAAATAAACATGCGAATGAAAATAAACCTCGAGGAATTAATGAGGTAGTTTCACTTCTAACGAAATATGTTTAGTACAAGAGTAGAAATATTTATCTATTGTCAGGGTTGGTGTTCTATATCTGAAAATCGTAGATTGAGGAGTCTTAGTGATCTTCAATTAAAATTAAAATAAATCTACTCAAAAAGAAATATATCTTTCTGAAACAAAGAAAGAGGAACAAGAGAAACAATATTCCATTAAAATGTCTACATCCAATATTCCAAAATATTGTATTCTATTGTGGCAAACATCCTTTTCACGGTGGCTTGTGAATTCTACTTAAACATCTGTTTCAAGTTTTGTAAGCGTGGCTGTTACATAAGTTTGTATGCCCCTCATAACAAGTAAGTTCTGCATAGTGTTCCAAACAGTTGTATCGAATGATTGTTTGATAACGAGGTACACAAATTCTGATTGGCTTATGTTTTTGAAATGTGGTAATGTTTCCAGAGAAGTAACTTCTGGTATAATTATGATGTTATCAAAATGAGAAATACTTTTAGATTTCATTAGTACTAACAGTGGCATCATGGGCTGTAGATGTAGCTGGATTAAATATTTGTGTATTTAATGTGTGTGTGATTAAATATTTAAATATTTGTAACTTTTTTATACAAGCACCATTTCGCTTAGGCTTATTAGGTATTGTTAGATAATGATTTTTATTTTGGTATTTCTATACGATTATAACTTTATACGTACCTTCGAAAATGACTATACATGACGCTAGAAACAGACGCAGGTTACATGTGCATGCTATTTGTGTGGGGTGAGGTCATTGTATAGTTACTTGTACGGGCGCGCAAGTGCTTCTACTCGCACATATTATCCCAGTCGTAGGCAACAATCGTACGGTACGTACGGTAGTGGAAATATTTTTACACGTAGCTATATTATTAGTTATTATGTATAGGGTCTCCTCTATGCCAATATAAGTCAGTGTAATTGTTATACTTTATGTTAATTTATGTTATTGGTTTACATACACTGTTTAATTTTACTATAAATAAATTACGAGCCCGGGCCGATGCCCTTAACTTTTAAAGCAAGCTCCCGAATCGTTTTTAAATTAAACAGTTAATATATTAAATACCAAAAAAATATTAAGTACACTTTACTGATTGTTGCTATTTTAATTAATTTATTTTTGAGTGTATTAATGCTTCAACGTTCATATTACCTATTACTCTTTTGAGTCCGAGTACATCTGACTGATCGTTAAGTTAGTTCAGCTTAATGAAACTGGCTTATTATACATATTATTTATTACAATATTACCTGTATTATAGTCACAATCAAATAACTTGAAAAGTTTTCAAGTGAACACATTTTACTTGTACGTTAAAGTTTACATTTTAAAGCAAATTTTAGCAGAATAGGTTATCATAAATAGACAACCTATATCTTTAAACATGTGTCTATAAAACTGAAGTATTCTTTGAAGCTGCGGAATACAAGACGATTTACGAACGCATTATCTATAAGTAACGGACATCCTCAAAGCGAGTAAAGCTTCTTTAGACAGCTCTACATAAGCGTGTCTCACACCCACAGTCCTGCTCTGTAAGTGCAACGTTTGATACATGAATACCTTTAAAACATTTTGTGTATAAAAAAAATACACTGCATAAACCATCTAGTGATACTAACTCTTTTTTTAGATTTGCATGTTTAAATCTAGTGATGTAAATGAAAAATTGTAAATATTATTTTCTATGTTTTTATCTACGTCACCTATAAAGAGTGAAGTTATGTGTGTACGTACGCAATACATTACTAAATCGATTGCCACATTACAGAAACAACGATTTGTACAGATTTAGAAGCATGTGTGTGCCTCACACCCGACCCAGTTCAACTCACTAAACATCTGGTCCAATAACTTATGAAGGCAAATCTATGGCAGACACCTGTTACATTACCGCCGCATTAAAAAACTTGTATTTGTGAAACAATCCGTTTTTTGCACTTTAAAATCCTTCAGCCTTCGATCGTGATGAATCAGTAGTAAATAAAATCATAGCGGGAGTTGGAAGCACGATTTGCGGGGAATCGAGTAATAATTGTGACATCACGCGAGTAAATAAGAGATGATTTTAGTTGTTTCAGTTATAAACAATACAAATAATAGCAGTGTTCATTTCTCGCTTACAAAGCTAAATAAAGCTTTATTTACGTCGAGTCAAATATAATTAATGGTAAATGTGAATAAAAAGACTACCTACAGGACAGGCCAAGCCTAGTGTAGGAAGTCTTTGGCAAGACAATACATTCTTTTCCTTAGTTATATTATTAATTAACATCTGAGAATGTGTATTTCTTTATTTGGTGAATAAATATTTTTATTATTTTTTTTATTATTATTACTATTGGATGTTACTACTTGAATTGTTACCTAAAACTATTATTTTTAAAGCGTAGTTTGTCCTTGCTTTTGTTTTTACCATGTTAGTGACAATACCTATAATTGTAGTCAGTGATAACATGGCTATATATTAAAGACGATATTGGATTAGGAGCTGTTAGGGCGAATAATGTTATATGGTTTAATATCTTGATTGATTGCCACAATATTGTCTTTTCCGGCCACACATGTGATCTGCATCGCTGTTTTATAAATGTAAATGCATTCGTAAGATTCGTAGTTTGAAACCTATAAAACAGAACTTGTGTTTTACAAGAAACGCTTTTTCAAACTTTTGATTATTTCGTTTCATTTTATTGTGGTTTAATTAGAAAAGGCTAATATATAAAATTAAAATTTAGACCTGCAGATAATCAACGCGATCACAAATAAGGTAGTTACCGATGGCCAAATTGATACAACGCGCAAAACCTGCCGCACAGCCGTAGACATACAGATATTTCTCAATTCGGCAAATGTCAATTTATTCCTATAGTCTGAAGATGTTGACGTTGCCGACGATATCTCTGAAATACAGCACATAAGTTTAGAATACTTACCGGGTCGTTTTGGAAAGTTTTCGTATCGTTTCTGGCAAGACCCCACGCCCGTTCCACTGCTGGCAGCATATTGAGGTGTAGTGAGGTTCTCCGTGGTTATCTCTTGAGAGACGCGAGACATCTGTTAACATATTAATGATTTAGGTATTTTATATTGAAAGGAACAGGTTAGTGCGTAATATAGTTATTAATCACTTGAATCTTAACTCGACTGAATCGAGTTTCTCACAAATTGATTTAAATGTGTGTATAACTTTATCCTATCAATAACTTTTATCCCATGATTGGAAAATCAGTGCTATTTGAGAAATAATTTAGGCAGCAAGTGATACAGATATAGTTTTAAAGTCTGAGAAAAAAAGACAATATTATCTTGGTAGAAATTACATTATACATAATATTGTAAACGAAAAATACTTTAATTTTATAACGAGAGATACAGTAATTTTATATATCGGATAACTGTGATTTTCTTGGTAACTTAACATATACATAAAAGACAAACTTATGTGCTCAGCGACGCGTTACAATAATGATCTTTATTCTTTTCTTTCTAAGAATCTCTTTAATGTTAAGATCTGAGGAAAATTTCTTCACAGCGAAATTTAAAATGGGAAGCCTTACAGCAAAGTGTCGTCGTATCAAGTTGATTGTAATATAACCAACTTTTAGAGAAAGTCTGATGCACAAAACATATTTGTTGGCTTCAGAATACTAGAAGGAATAAAACGTCTGAAAACAAATGCGTTCTCACACATACACACACATATATACGCACACAAAGACAGATATAAAGACGCGCGTGTACACATTGGTTTTGAAAGAAGTCATTCGTGGATCAATGTTACTTCATTCAGAAAACTTAATCGTAGTTGCACCGTATTGCAATAGCAGAGATGCTACTGCATTTTGGACTTCAGTACGTACCCTTGATTTCTGTGGCTGAAGTTCACTACATATTAACATCTAGCACGTATAGAAAAAGTTTCTCTTGTCATACACCTCATGAATAATATGTATGTCCTAATGGAATAATTATTTTTAAATATACAGATTGAAGTATTCAATTATCTGTCATCATATTAATATAAATCAGAACTTACAAGCCAAGCTTGTCTATATTATTGTTCTTGAAACAGATTGATCGTTAGTAATAAAAACTCAACGGTGAAAGATATTGATAAAATACGCCGATCTAAAAAACGTATGAAACAATAATAGCCGACAAGTACGCCGGAATGATATAATAATAATAATAAAGCCCTTTTGTTCCGAATTGCTACGGCTATGGCAATACATGTTTTTAAATTCATCCATTAAAGTATGTCTCGCAACTCGACGTGCCTTCTGGCATAGGCCTCCTCCAGCTCTCTCCACTGAACTCTGTCCTCTGCTACTCTGGTCCAGTATGGTCCCAAGGTTAGGCGGATATCGTCTTCCCATCTTGTTTTCGGACGCCTTTGTCTTCTGGTATCGTCTCTGGGGTACCATAAGGTTACTTGCTTGCTCCACTTGTTTAATGTATAACGTAGCATATGTCCTGTCCAGTCCCACTTTAAATGCTCTATACGGGTTATTATATCTGTGACCTTATGTTTCCACCTTATTTCAGAATTTCTGATTTTATCACTAAGTCTGGTTCCCATCATGCTCCTTTCCATTGCCCTTTGAGTGCTGGCTAGTCTTTCTCTATGCTTATCTGTTAACGCTCATGATTCACAGCCGTAAGTCATGCACGGGAGGATACAAGTGTTGAAAGTCTTTCTCTTGATGTGTATGCTTAGATTTTTGTTCTTCATTATTTATTTTAGAGACCAGTATTTTCTCCAACCACAGGCTATTCTTTTATTTATTTCCTTGGACATAGAGTTCTCAGGAGATATAATTTGACCCAAGTAGACATAATCTTTCACAAATCCTAACCTGTTTCCATAAACCTCTATGTTGACTTCTGTGGAGTTGGTCATCAGTTGTGTTTTATTTGCATTCATTTCTAGTCCTACTTCTCTGCTTTTTCAGCTATGTCTTTTATCATGTGTTCTAATTTTTTTGGGTCTTCCTCTAGCAGAACAATATCATCAGCAAATCTCAAATGGTTAAGGCGGCTACCGTTAATATTGATACCGTAGTTTCCCAATCTAATCTTCTAAATATGTATTCCAGCACAGCATTGAACAGCTTGGGGGAGAGTTGATCTTATTGTCTCACACCTCTTTTTATGTAAATTTATAGGAAATGTCCTTTTGTTTCCAATTTAATGCGGCTTTTGCATTTATTGTAGATGGATTTGTTTATTTGTATACAGGCCTCATCCACTCCTTGTTCTTCTAGACTCACCCAGATAAATTTATGGTTTAGGCTGACAAAAGCTATATAGTAGTCTATAAAGCAGATATATAACTTCTGGTATTCGTTGTATTTTACATGACTTGTTTGATTGTGTGGATGTGGTCTAATGTACTGAAATTATTTCTGAAGTAAACAGTTAGTTGGTTATCATCTAGGACCCTTGTTATTCATTGCAGAATTACCTTTGCAAAGACTTTGTACACATTTGAAATGAGCCTTATTGGTCTATAGTTGCCGATGTTATCCTTGTCACCTTTCTTATGGAGGAGAATAATATGCGATTCATTCCATTGTTTCGGGATGGAGTCAGTTATTAAAATATCATTGGATACCTTAGTTAGAATTGGGCTTATTTCTTCCATGGTTCCTCTCATCAGCTTATTTGTTACATTGTCAGGTCCTGGAGCTTTTTTTTGCTTTAGTGACATGATAGCTTTTTGGGCTTGTTTATATCTCTTTATTGGATTCTCGTAGGTGTTATTTTTTTGTCCTTGTTCGGCGTTATTGATGGAGTATAAAGTTCTGTAGTAGTCTGTAGCCAGTTTTTAGATTTTCTTACGGTTTGTTGCTTGTTAAGATCGTTTACTTTTCAATTTAGGTATCCATTCCATTTCATACTCTCTTAGTTCTTTAAAAGCTTTTCTTGTTCCCCCTGTTTTAATGATTTCAACTTTTAGTTTTTTCATTCTCTTTACTTGCCTGTCGTTTCTTATATTTTCTCGAATCTGTTTACTTAGTCTGGATAATGTGTTACGATGTTCTTCTCTTTTTGACTTTTCTGTCATTAATGCTTTTCTTTCTTCTGGGAGCTTTATTGTCTTCACACTTAACTTTGTACCTGTAGTTGCCCCTATTTTCTTTATTTGTGATATCTGTTGTCTAGATAGGTGTTTTTTTCTGTGACACTTCTGTCGGAGTTTACTACCTCAACAATGGCTTTGTAAACGAAGAATCAATGTTTTTTTCATAGTGCCGATGCCAACAATTTATTGTTTTTTTTATTTCTACCTCTTTGAGTTGGGAGCTTTTTCAAACTGCAACGTACCATACGATGGTCCGTATTAAAATTTAAATTCTGAATTACATGTGTATCATTGAAAAACGTTGGTCTGTTAGTTATTATATAGTCAATCTCGTTTTTGTGTTTTCCGTCAGGTGATAGTCAGGTCCATTTAGTTTTGGGATTTTTTTTGAAGACAGGGTTGAGTAAAGTTAGTTTATTTTGTAGTAGTAGTTCAATTTTTCTATGATCGTTGACACTTCTCTTCACATATCCATGTTTGCCCATTATCAGTTCCTCACCGGCTTCTCTACAGCTAACCTGTGCATTAAAGTCATCCATGATTATGAGATAGTTACTGTGGTATTTTTTTATGGTGTCTGACAGAATGGAGTAAAAGTTTTCACTTTCGCGTTCGATTGCTGACTCTGTGGGTGCATATACTTGTATGATTGTCCATGATTTTTTGTATCTTGGCATATTGATGTTGAGAATTGCTATTCTGTTTGAGATTCCTATCAGCTCTTTTATGTAGTTTTTCAATGATTTTCAGATTAAGAAGCACACACCTCTATGGCCTGCTGTTTCTCCTTTTTGGTATAATATGTAATCGTTGTGTTTCACTATTTTCTTTTTTAATCCTCTGTCGAAATTTATATACTATAGTGCCTCTTCCAATTCCAATAGACTTTCTTGATTTCTCAGGATTCTCGTGTTAAGTGTTGCAGTTTTAAACGTTTCACTTCTTTGTGCTTGAGGGTTTTGGTCTAGTGCTCCCATGGGGACCAGCCATAGTGGGAGACAATTTGTTTGTTGTTTTTGTTTGTAAATAGTAGTTGTATTTATTTGTGTTTGTTTCCGGTTTTCCAAGGCCTTGATTAGTTTTTTGGATTATTTAGCTAAGGATCAGATCTTGTTTTCTCGACATAATTCAGTATATTTGGTCTAATGATTTCGTTCCTGAAGGCTTTTGTAGGAGATTGGGTTGAATTTTCCGACAGATTATTTTTGATGGCTCTTTTCTGTAATTATTGGTTGGGAGAGCCTGAAATTTCCCTCTTCCTCTTTTCTCTATTGTTTTCTGTCGGTTTGATCACTATAAGTTTGTCTTGTTTTAAGATATGCAATGTTTCCCTTCTTCTTTTCTTCCTCTACTTGGGATTGGAGTTGTTTTCATTTTTCAGAATTTCCTTAGAGTAATTCTCCTTTACATAGATTTTGGATGGGAAGTTTGATTTGTTTTTCAATACAAGATGGTTTTTCCACAGTGTTGTTAAAGATACTACGACAGGTCGGTTTCTGTTTTCCGTCTTTCTTCCAATTCTATAAACGTTACTGATCTCTTGACTGTTCATTTGTACTCCTGTATCTTCTATGATTTCTTTGATATAGTCAACCAGTTCAACCACCGACTTTCCTTCTTCCTCTACTCCGAAAAAAAGCAGGTTATTTTTTCGTTTCTCTCTTTCCATCGATTTAATTTTCATCTCGAGATCTGATATTTTGTTTATGAGGTGTTTGTTTTCTTCGATTATTGTTTTCTTTTTTATCGTCTATTGCTTCCGTGACATTCTTAGTCACCGATAGCGTTATTTGTTCGGCTTATTTGTCTAATTTCTCATCGAGTTTTTGTAGTAGTTCCATACTTTTATCCATTGTGACTGAATATTTTGGTAGATTTCAGGTTTTGTTGTGGTAACACTTTGGTTCTCTTTGTTGGAAGTTAGGAACTTTTATTTCTGTTACTGGCAACACCGATGTTGGTGGCATTACTGCTAGATGACGTGAAGTTGGAACTACGATCTTGATGAGTCTATTGTCTATGGAAGTGATTTGACGTTTACGTTTTTAGGTTATGATGGCAGCGAATAATTTTAGTTTTTCTTATGAATATCGTCACCCGCACTGTGATCACTACTTCTATGTATTTATTAGTCTTTATTTTGTTAGAATTGCACTTAACAATATTTGGCGCGGAGCTGTTTGACGTACGTACTGTCACTTTAACCACCGGAAACGGAATGATATAATGAGAGCTAATAAAGCAGAACACAGTCAAACTGACTACACGGTTTTGTGGGGCAAAGAAATATATATACCTATATATATATTATGTATGATGATTTGTTACGTAAATAAATAAAAAAAAGAAAAGGAGATCACGGTCGTAGCAAATGGCACTCGTAATCTCTGCCATAAACGTGCACGAAAATTTTGATTATCAATAACTATCACTATCTTCTTCTTCTTAGCGTATCCTTGGAAACATTTTTGAATTATATATTTGCCGCAAGTCATCACTATCTTTATAATTATGATTAAAAGATGGCTACAAAAGTTAGTTACATGTAGTAAGTGTACCTAATTCTCGATTCTGCTGCGCTATCGTGTAAAACTTTTGCGTTCAAGTTTAAATATCTGTTACTATGGAAAATCTCAACTTTTATTTTCACTTATAAGTTTTGAAAATATCATTCTGATTATGAACTTATAAGTTTTGATAAAGATGATATTATCGCAGATTAAGTAACATTAGCGGTAAGTCTGAATTTTATTTTACTGACCATCTTAAACGTTTTGTGTGGCCAGACTTATCAAAAGATCCAACCAACCCAAACAAAAAAAAACTATGGTCCATTTTACAAACTAGCCAGCATACATTGTTGACTATTATTATTACTCATCTAATGTATAAATCCAAGCTCAGTTGGTTCAGCTTTGCCTTGGTATATATTACTATCTGTATTTATCGCTCTCAAAGCCAATTATTATTATTAGGCTGTCATCGCAAGAATGTGTTCCTTTGAAGCATTTAATAGTTTCTGCCATACACAGTCTAGGGGATTGCTTTAGAAACGGGCCGATTTAATTAAGGGTTTTTGGTGTTTGAGGGGGAAAGGGGGGGAGCCTTCTGAACTCCCTCCAATAACCCCCTTTGCGCGCAAATGTTTAGTTACCGAGAAAATAATATTTTAAATTGTTCATACTTAACCTCAAAATTGTGACATTTTATATTAGTGTCTTGCATAAAATCAGTTGTTCTGGAAGCAACTTTCAACTGGGACGTCTCCGGCGCTGTGGGAAGTGCAGCCTCTTCGCCGTTGCGTAACAAAGTGCAAGCATCCGCATGCAAGCATCCCTCCCTCCGCGCCTCCGGCTTTTTATAACCACTCTAGGGGTAGGGCATAAAGTACTGGGGAGAGTCGGGGTAGGCTAAGGAGCGGGTCAATTCAGATTTCAGTGATCAATTTTTAAGAGCACTTTAACTTTGTAAAGAAAGTGAAAAGTAGGTATTTAAAATAGTATTTTTTTCTGGCGCGACAAAAGTTACGTTTCATTTCACGTAAAAATAATATCTTTTACCAAATTTAGTGAAATAAAATGATCATTTTACAATAAATGTTTTGTTACATATATAAATAATTAAAAATAGATCTTTGTACCACATTTTATCAAAAAAAGACGAAACAAATTACGTTGGTGTCATCAAAAAGCCGTTCCATTTCACGTGTTTATAAAAACGCATAATAAAAAAACTACGCGAGTGCGCGGGGTGGGAATGGTTCCGGGGGGTTGGAAAACCCACCCCCAACATATTTCAACCAACACCAACCCCTGTTTCGATCGGCCCGTTTCTAAAGCCAACCCCAGTCTAGTTCTAATATTATGCCATGCTGGTACGAGACGGTATATTTATTTATTTATTGGTTTACCAGCAGTTATTACACTAAAATATTCATTACAAAACAGAACATAGTATTATGCGTAATCTAAGTGCACAACTTATGTAGGTAAACACCACATGCATATAATTTAGAAAATAACTATTGACAAAAGTTATCCAAGTATCGGGGAAACAAAACTTATATTATAAAACTTATATAATATATAGTACATATCTCTGAATAGGTCAGCAATTAGTGGATGGTTAATCGATAGTAAGATTATGGACTCGGTTCTTAAATCGTTGAAACGTTGTGCCGAATATATCCATCTGTTTACTTTAGTGATTACATATCTTACTTAGCCGTGAAACAGGCGAGCTGCAGCCTATTTTTTTGTATATGCAGAATTTAAATATATATATATATATAGTTATTTGCCTTTTATATACATACATATCATCAGTTACAAGCCGGTTCGCTCCTCAAGTTTCGCCCCCTAGTAGGTATTTGTTAGGTTTCTTCTTAAATCCACCCAAAAGCGGGGTCTTTCTATGAAAGAGGCGAAAATCAAGGGGTGTACGGGCTCATAGCCTATCATCGTTGGTCGACTGGTCATAAAACAAGAAAGAAAGAAACTCTTGTGTAATTGATATTGATATCGGTCTGCCGATTTGTAAGGAGATTTATTAGTAGCACCCACTTTTGTTTCGGATATATAAGATTTTTGATTCCATAATGTAAGTGTTGCTTTTGTCAATAAATTATCAATAAAAAAAAAAACGTAATTAGGTATATCAGCAATAACTTACAGGAAATCTTTGGGCTAATTGGAATGATATTATATACTATTTAAATTGTAATATATTAACGTATTTATATGTAATAAGGAAAAAAGAAAATAAAGTAGCAAGCTTAGGATATCGTCAATTAAAGAGTATAGATATGTGAATAATAATTATGTTTGAAAATATAGGTGAATTAACCTGTATAGATCGAAATCTAAATTAAATGTGATTATAAGGGTATAGTTCTAGACAATAAAACCTTAATAACTATCAAACTTAAAATTTAAGCCAATTATAGTCGAATTTTGACCACAAGGCGACCGCTAGTATGATAAAATACGCAAGATTTAGAAATATTCGACCAACTTTATTATCAAAAAGTTGTGTTTTACTTTAGTGTTGTATGTTAATATCTATGATATACCAAAAACAAAACTTTATAACGAACATGGCTCTTTTTGGGTCGTTTTCTTATTTTTACAGTGTTTTATTTTTATTAGGTACTAGCTTTTGCCCGCGACTTCGACCGCGTGGAATAGTTTCATTGCAGCATAATAATTTTTTTAGGATACTTATTTTGCAAATAATACACATACAAACTGCTGTGGTTTATAGCAAATAGCTTATTTTAATACATTTTTAATGGTTTTATAATAAATAAATCTATGATAATGTCGAATTCCTATACAAAATTTCATCCCTTATTTCAACCCTTTCATGCTCTTTTTTACAACAAAAGGTAGCCTATGTCCTCCCAAATACAAAGTCTCATAGTTTTATCTTCGATAATGACGAATTCCTATACAAACTTTCATCCCTTATTTCAACTCCTTCATGCCCTTTTTTAAAACAAATATTATGCCTTTGTTCTTTCCCAAAGTCTACTCTACCACTGTACCAAATTTCATCAATATCGGTTCGGTGGTTTAGAAGTGAAAGCGAAACTGAAAATAGACAGACAGACAGAGTAACTTTCGCATTTATAATATTACGAGTCTATAGTGAGGATAAGTAGGGTTGGTCCGGGCACGCCACGATCGTAGCGGTAAGTCCCGTTTTTGAAGAGTGGCTGGAGAGGCGGCATGGCGCCCTCACCTTTTGGCTGACACAAGTAATGACTGGCTATGGTTGTTTTGGCCAGTTCCTGTGTCGCATAGGCCGGCAGGAGACGCCCGGATATCATCATTGCGGCGACTGCCGCGATGTTGTTGTGGACACGGCGCTGCACACTTTGGCGGATTGCCCCGCCTGGGCATCGCAGCGGCGTGAGTTGATCGCGGCAGTCGGTATGGTTGCCCTCTCGCTCCCGGCCGTGGTTCAATCTATGGTCCGGAGCGAGAGGACGTGGAACGCCGTCGCCTCTTTCTGTAAGGAAGTCATGTCCATCAAGGAGGCGGCGGAGCGGGAGAGGAAACGCTTAAATCCTCTCTCCAATAGCAGAACTAATTTTTAATTAATCTTTATATTCGAATGCGAATTTTTTATACTTTTAAATATAATAATAAAGCATTCCGTACGTCTCAGTCGAGGCGCAAATATTTTTCAGTCACAAATTTATAAGACCGATTTGTTATTAAGTCGTAAATCTAACATAAACATGTTTTATTTTTAAATTAAATTTAGCTATCAAAAAACAACATGCATTTTAATTGAACACTTCCTATTCCATTCACAAAGTATTTTATTTGTTTAAATAAAATAAAAAATATTTATAATCACAAAAATAGATAGAAACTCAAAGTAGGCAGATTGTTTACGTACCGCGCGGCTGTAGGCATTTATTTCAAAGATACGGCCGAGTTACAATACTGTATATTTATGTACTGTGATTTAACTATGTATTGTGGCTTGTTCGATAAATGCCTACCGGCCGCCGCCGGCCGGCCGTTTCTTACCTATTAAATAGTGTGTCCTATTTTAACAAATTTTGATACGCATTTGGGATAAAATATAACATGGTTTAAAAACTATTGTAATAGATTCTATAGCTGATTCTGAAAAAAAAAAAGGATAATTTTTATATTATCAGCTTTCGTACTAAGTAAGAATAACGTTGTATATGAAGATATGTGAACCGAAGGGTTACACAAGCTTATAACGCTCATCATCATGTATGTACAGCGATTTTAACTCGCAGTACGGTTAATTGACTTCGATTTTATGCATCGTGTGGGTGACATGATGAATTGAACCTTTGTCAATTAACATTGAAATTTATCTCATTCATAACGATTTTATACGATACAATCTGTATAAGATAGTTTAATTTTAATGCGTAACATAAGCGTTGACGTGAGACAATATTATCTCAATTAATTGTAACTATATTCACCCCACATTATTCCAAAATCGTTGTAAACACACATCTATGTGTTTTGACTGCACGGATAACGTGGTGGTTGAAGTGGTCGCCTCGCCACTGCCACTGCGCTGAGTGTTGTGGGTTCGATCCCCACACAGGCCAAAAATTTGTGTAATCCACAAATAGATTTTCCGAGTCTGGGTGTTCTTTATGTCCGTTGTTTGAATGTTAGTAAAGACCCTCGCGACACAGGATTAATGCTTAGTGTGGGAGTTGAGTTTTTCTAAAAACAATCTAATTCAAAACCGTATAGTCGTATTTAATTTGTGATATTACGTTACCCAGGTACGAAATTAGTAATAGGTAATCGAGGCGTGATTCTTGAATTAGGAACGATTGACCGGCGCACTTGACTTTACATCATGAACTTAATTAACAAATCAATGAAAATAAAGTGAGATATAAAATACTTCGTGATTAACCTGAATAAATTAATGTTAACTCTTCAAGATTGTCAAATTAAATAAAAATAATTGTACAATGATTGGAAAGAAAACGTGACGGAAAACGGTTAAGTAAATTTTTAATTAAGTAAGGTATTGCAAAGTTACATCAATTAAACGTACCTAGAGGGCACGTGGTTCTTGCGTAATTTGATCTCAATAACAATAGTATGGTGTATTATTTTATTTATATAGTTTTTTAATTAGGACTTATCTCATGTTCTCTTATAAGACTATAGAAGGAAACCTGAGAACACACTTAGCTAATTGTTCAATTATATCTTGGAGGTTGTCGAAACTGGGGCAGTTTGAGCGAGAAACCAGTATACAGGAAGATCATAGCATAACCTTGTGTTGTATTTCTTCTGTGAGTAAGCGCCAGGTAGCGTGTTGTGTGATCTTTGCCCCTTCAGCATGTGATACGTCGTGCTTTATTAAACCTTCAAGTAATTCAATCAATTTGTTGTGTATTCAGTATAAGGACCAAAAATGACAGTACTGGTTACCAGTTGACGGCAAATCGGTTCTTTTAAAAGCTTGAATTCTTAACTGTAAGAAACGTATAAGGTTGGATTGCAATGTTCCAACGGGTTTGACTAAGCTCGCGGTAATTATTGCGAGCGAGGTTATATAGTTACGCGTGTTTAAGCAGCAAAACTGAGCAAAGCTCATCGCATCGGTTCATTTCAAATGCTTTCAGTTTTAGGTAAGTGATAAATTATTTATTTAATAATTTGAATTTGGAAGAATTTCTATAAGTTGCTGCTGCAATGAACGGTGTAATACTTTAGTATTACACCGCTCATTGCAGCAGCAACTTTGTGTTTATTTAAACATTTGCATGCGATGCGCGAGATTATTAAAAGTGTATTACGGCAAAATGACGAGCACAAGTCTCAACGCCCAGTTTTCATTGTTACTAAAGCTGTTAATCAAAAATCAAAATCAAAATTCTTTATTTGCTAAATACAGGTTAGAGATGATTACATAACGCAAAATAGTCTACTGTATTTTACCGTAACTGGCATGCAAATGTTACACTTAATTATTCAAAATAAGAATAAATAAACAACTGATCAAAATATGTATAAAAAAACAACCCTTCACAATACTTTTAAATCCATTTAGTATATTTATCAATAATAAATAAAGAATGTAATTGTCAATGAAATTGGTATGTACCTATCATAAAATCGTATATTATTATTTAATATCAATATTATTATCATTTAGAAAATCATTTATAGTATAATAGGCTTTACTAATCAAAAAATCGCGTAGAATGATTTAAAGCCGTGGGTAACTTGTTGTAGTACATATATCTTCACAGCCATACAAAAGACGCTGTTATGTAAGAGAGCAGTCCGAGAGGGTACTATGCATAGACGTGTTTTATTGCGATTTATTGTTGTTTTTATGAAAAGATAAGTGTTAGTCCTAACAAACATGGCGACTTCATATATGTAAATCGAAGGAAATGTGAGTAGTTTCAAGTTAATAAAATGAAATTTGCAAGAGTCAGTTTTTTGTTAATGGCATATTGCCTTAATGCATCTCTTTTGCGCTATAAACACCCGTTCCTTGCCTGTATAGTTTCCCCAGAAAATAACTCCATATTTTAATATTGATACAACGTACCCATGATATGAAGTTATAACCGCTTTTTGGATGACTTTTTTACTCAACATGTAAAAGGCATATGAAAATTTCAGAACGTGATTAGTAATGTCATATATTTGTGTGTTAAATGTAAGTTTATTGTCAATATGAATTCCGAGAAATTTCGTAGTGTGTTTCGTCAATGTGCTGTCCATCAAAATTTATATTAATAATATTATTAGACTTTTTATTCCTACTGTGCTTAAAATGCATAATGTTAGTTTTCTTAATGTTAAGTTTTAAATTATTATTTTGTAACCAAGTTACTACGTCATATATAGTGTTATTAATTTCTGTTTCGTAGTCATTTATTTTATGTCCCTCGAATATAATTGTACTGTGTCATCCGCAAATAGGATTGTTTGTTGATTGATAGCTCTTGGTATGTCATTTATGTAAACCAGGAATGAGAGTGGCCCCATAACTGAACCTTGTGTCACTCCACATAGAATTCTCTTGGGACTTGATGTATATGTAATTTCTGATTTAGATGCTGTATCAATTTTAGTAATTTGTGTTACTAGTTGTCTGTCATTAAGATATGACATCATTAATTCATAGGCATTACCCCTAATACCATATGTATATAATTTTTCAGTAATATACTATGACCCACAAAGTCAAAGGCTTTACTTAGATCCATGTACTGAGCTGCTGAGACAGGTGCTTTTTTGTCAATATTAGCCATAACCTTGTGTAGCATATTTTAAATTACAATGTTTATATTCCTATTTTTCCTGAACCCATGTTGAGAGACTTATGAATTACCTTTTCGAATATCTTTGCAAATACAGGTATTAGGGCTATAGGTCTGTAATTTTCCATTATATCTTTGTCTCTTTTTTTAATATTGGTTTAATGATTGATGTTTTTAATTGTGAAGGTAAGATTCCACATTCTATTGACAAATTGATAATGAAGCTTAAGACTGGGGGGACTGAGGTCTGTTTAATTACTTTTGTCATTATTCCATCAATACCGATACTATTGGTGTTTTTAAGGTTCATGATTATTTTTACTACGTCAGAATCATTAGCAGGAGATAGAAATATGGAATTGAAATTATTTGATGTCACAGAATGCTTGTAAGTATTTAAATGATTATTCTTAACTAAACTTACAAAGTAATCATGAAATGATTCAGCCACGATTTTAGGATCCCTAATTAACTTGTCATTGTGCTTGACCTGTTCAATTTCTGCTGTCGTGTAATTTGTGTTATTTTGTTTAATTATTTGCCAAGTAGCTTTAGATTTATTATGAGATGTGTTTATGTAATTATTATTTTGAACCTTTTGCGTTAAGCTTACAATTTTTTTATATTGTTTTGCTTAGGTGATGTATTGCATTTTATGTTTGGTCCTTTGTTAACCTTGCTTGCCATAACAACTGTCTCTTACGTTTACTACACAACTTTCCTATTTTTATTTCCGGAAAGCATAAATTATAAAATAGCTTGTAATGTTTTGAGAATAATTTAAAAGCTAAGTCGGGTCCCTAGTCCTATAATAATATACCACAAGGCAATTCTGAAATTTTATAATATTTTTAGCTGAGTAATCATGTCTTCTTATGTACCAGAATGGGATACTACTAATTATCTTAATACAAAAGCTGAGGGTCTGTGCCTTGTGGTCTGAGAGCGCCAGTTCTATATTTGAACTTCGACAGTGAGCAACATTATGAAATATATTGTCAATGCAGGTACAGCTGCCGAGTCTTGTTGCTGTCTTTATAGCTTATTTTAAATTATAGCAGTGAAGCAATTGTAAAAGTTTCCTAGTCAGCTTGTTATCTTTTAATAAGTCTATATTATAGTCTCCACACAAAATTGCCTTTTTGTTATCTCTCCGACGACATGTCAAACACGTCAAAAAAGTGAGCCACAAATTTAACATCAGTTTTAGGTGGCCTATATATGCTTACTATAATGCTATTGTGGTTACTCAATTATATTTCAGTACATTATATAGTATTAATTACAGAAAAGAACGAAATTTTATCAAGTGGAACATACGTTTTAAAATACAAGATCCTCCATACCTGTTGTGTCTGGTAATGTATGATGCTGGCTGAAAATTCGATACGTTGAAATAGCTAATAATATCCTCCTCGACTATATTGTGTTCGCTAATACATACCACATCAACCTTTATGTTTTTATTGTAAAGGTTATCTAGGTTAACACTAAGCATATGCGATTTGGTGATAAGGCCATTAATATTTTAGTGCAATATAGCTATGTTATTAGTTACGAAAAAAATTTGGTATATGATCACTTTGCGTAGTGATAGTATTATTATTGTCACTCCAATTCAGTTTGAGTAGATTTGTTTATTGTATCGCGTGAGTAGTGTTTAGTATTATAAAGATTATAATTATTTCAGTAGTTATTAAATTTTAATTTGTAATCAATTCGCAAAATTTCTTTTAGTAAAAGTTCGGATTTATGCAAAGCAGAGAATCTACGTTTTGGTATAAATGTACAAAAATTGGGAGAATATTTAATTACTGTGGTATCACCAATTTCTATTAGGAGAGTATTTAGTAGTGGCGACACAGTTGCTGATGTCAAGTAAGTGTCAGCTTTCACTTATCTACTCGACAACAGATAGCACTGCTAGACTTTTGACAATTGATTTCATCGTTGGTAACCTTAATTTTAGTGTCAGCTAATGTCAATTCACGGATTCTCGCTACTAAAGGCGCTAGTCTCTAAATCAAACCAATTTTACACAACGGTCCATTTATGTATTATTTGTATTGTTCTGTGCTTTAACTTAATATTTCACTGCACTGATAATGTATGACCAGAATGATTATTATTCAAAAAAATGTCCCTTAATATATGTTTTAACTGTTTATTTACGTATTTGGAGAAAACAGTCACTGGTCTTTATTACACTGTTCCGATTATATTTATGTTTGGTAATATTAGTCACTAATAATGTCACTTAAGAATTGAGAAGTGATGTTTACACTAGTTTTCAGGACAATACACAAGTTTTCAGGACAATAATAATTTTAAATACGTAGGCAATGTTTATATAGCCAGTGTTGCCACATTTCTTTTTAATACTTCGGCAATTAGTGCGTGCAGTGTACCATTAAGGTTACAACATGAAGAGCCGAGGCGTGCTTAGGCACTAAATAAGGGAAGCCCGATACGATATTTAAAAGTAAATGAAGTGAAATCCATCTTGTGCTTTGAAGTTGTTGTTCATTGTTTCTTGTTGTTGGATGAATTTTTATAGTCTTTAATATTGCTTGCATCTCTTGGCTGAGCTTACCAAAGGGCACTGAAAGTGGGCTGGTGTATTATGTAATAAATTATGTTAGTAAGGCATGGTCTAGTAGGGTAGTGGAAGTCAGAGATTACAAAATGGCAAACGTAAGGTAGGAAGAAATGGTCAGGTGGATCGACAAACTGAAAAATGTTGGGTTTAGACTGGAGACAGAAGGCGAAAAGCCAGATTACCTGCCCGTTTACCAGTTAGATTCAGGCATCTAAGAAGACCTACATAGATCGTTTGACTCCCATTATACCTGAAGATGTGGGAGGATATAGGTACTTTGAAAAATATTTCGCCTCATATATTTCAACTCCCACGTTATAGGGAGCTTATTGTTATAGATAAAAAATATCACACATAAAATATTATATTCTGCATAAGTGTATAGATATTTACCAATTAGGTGTCGTGATAGACCTTCAAGAAACCAATTAAACGTGCTAAAGAATCGACAACCCTTTCCGTAATAGGTGCTTATGTGCACCTTTGTGATCGGCATCGAGGGATGTGGAACGTGTTGCCTAAATTAAAGAGGATGGCGAAAAAATATGTAACATATACGTACGTATGAAATAGCATATAATATGTATGTACATATATATAGCCAGCGCGTGTTTGTACTATACCCACTATTTGTATACACGAATATATTCCAATGCAACAATGCGTTACGTTATTTCATACGTTGGACTGCTTTTCCAGATGTAATATTGCTTTGGTATTTCTCCTCAAAGGTGCAAACGTTGTACTTTGAAGTTTCTCGTAATTAGTTTTCCTCAACTTGATACCTTGAAGCTATGCGTGGATAATATTTTCCAGTACTAGCTCACAACAAGTCTATATGGTTACGCCGGGAAATTGCACTTTTACCTCGACTTTAATAAATGCTAATTTCTTGGAAATTACATGACGGATACTGCAAGTTTATAGCTATATATATATTATATAGGATGTTCTTACCAGGTTTAAAGAATGTTATTAAACATTCTTTAAAGGATCATATTAACTCTGAAGTTTTTGTTGTGTTTATTATAATTTACTTACTTAAGGTAGGTAGCGACCATTTTCCGAAAGTTTCCAATTAAAAATATTGAAGAGTTAATTTTATAGCAAGAAATTGCGTTGGTGCCTTGGCGTAAGTTTGCCCTTATATGCGATCGTGAGATCATGTACTGGGTTTATCATAAGGAAACTGACTGGTGCTATCGATAACGGTGTACATTAGAATAACCTTAAAAACTAGTTATGGGGACAACATGTTAATATGTTTAAAAGACTGATTTTCCAGCTTATAGCGGGGACTAACACATGGATTTTACTCTGTCAGTAGATATTGTTATCCAAGCGCGGTTATAGCGGAATAGCGGCCCGTAAACTACGTGATACATACAATACGTGAACCTTAATAGACTCGCGCGCGCTCGTTGAAATGTGAGCACTGTACGCCTAAGGTTTTCCTTTCGAGGATACACTACGGTGAGTCTAGTGAGTCAGTCTTATCAGGTAGACAGAGAGAGAGTCATAGCTCGAAATTAAACGTACAATTTTAGCTATATTATTATATAATTAAATAACCTAAGCACGCAAAGTTGTAATAATTTATAAAACAGGACACAATCTTTCAGTATTTGTTGTTGTACATAATCTCTTGTGCAGAATTAATAATAGCGGTCGCCAAGTGGTCGAAATTCGACCATAAATGATATAAATTTTAAGTTTGATCGTTATTAAGGTTTTATTGCCTATAACTATAGCTTTATAATCAAATTTCACGGTACTTAAGACATGAAACCATAGTTACGATAGTTCTACGACATCAGCCAAATAATGCCGAAATACTACGAATGCGATTCGACATTCCGCTCAATTTTTGAAAAAAATAGGTCAAAATTTTTGCTTCGCGTATAAATATATACATTACAGAATAAACAGCTAACGCAAAATAATTAAAGTAGTTTATGCGAATGCTTTGTATATACAATGTATATTATAATATATTTAATGAAGTTTAAAGATACTTTTATAGATTGTCTTATGTAACAATCATTATCAATATCTTTTGATATCGTTAAAAAGATAATTTATTCGGTCTTTTTCTTATGTTTAGTAGCAGTTTATGCGTTCGCTTACATCACTATTCACTGTAGGATCTAATCGCGGTGTCAGTGCGTTGTTTGGTAATTATAACGGCGGTAAGTTGGTAAATGATTTTGTGCGTAATACCTGTTTCTGGAATATATATCTTGCGTGATAAATTAACTCTTTCTACAGTAATCTATATTATAAATGCGAGTGTGTTTGTTGGTTTAGGAATTGAGCAATCCGGGTACTATTACTATACTATTGATAATTATTTCAGCATGGTTAGTCTGTCTTGGTGGTGCAGCAGTAGCGTCTGATGTGTAGATACTGTGTCGGATTTTGTATATTATTTTACACATAAGAGCAAATGGCAATCAAATGTTTTATTTTTGTGCAAACAGTATCGAAATTGTTAACGAAATAAAATACCTAGTGAAAACTATTTTAAATTCGATTATAGCAAAATGTGGGGTTTAGTGGTGATATCTCACCATCTTCCTCGGACACTACCAATCAGTTCAAATAGCGGTTACGTCGTTTGTATCGTGCATGCTTTTTATGTCACATGATGATTACACCGTTTACCAGATTTGAAAAGCTTTTATGTTATTTATTTACGAGTAGATTTCAAAAATTCTTTGTGTTTCAGAGTTTGGTAGGTGTAACTTATATTTGACTTATCGGTTTTTGGGACCTGATAGACGGCAATAGGCTCGCTCCCCGTTTATAACGTGGAACTTGCTTAGCTGACGAAATCTATATAATTATATAAAAATGAATCTCTGTTTCTCTTGGTCACGCCATAACTTGAGAATGACTTTACCGAATTCATTCATCATGTTTTTTAAGTTTTCTAATACTTTGTAGACGGTTCTAACGGAAAGAAAAGTTAAGAAAATTGCGTAGAAAATTGGATAATTTCAAAAAACTTAACGACTATTTTAATTGACAATTTAACAGTTCCTTTAAGACAGGACAACGTCTGTCCGAGCACGCCGCGATCGTGGCGGTAAGTCCCGTGTTTGAAGAGTGGCTGGAGAGCCGGCATGGCACCCTCACCTTCCGGCTGACACAGGTTTTGACTGGCCACGGTTGTTTTGGACAGTTCTTGTGTCGCATAGGCCGGCAAGAGACGCCCGGATGTCACCATTGCGGCGACTGCCGCGACGTTATTGGGGACACGGCGCTGCACACTTTGGCGGTTTGCCCCGCCTGGGCATCGCAGCGCCGTGAATTGATCGCGGCAGTCGGATCGGTTGCCCTCTCGCTCCCGGCCGTAGTTCAGTCTATGGTTCGGAGTGAGAGGTCGTGGAACGCAGTCACCTCCTTCTGTGAGGAAGTGATTCCATCAAGGAGGCGGTGGAGCGGGAGAGGGAACACTTAAACCCTCTCCCCAACCGCAAAGCCGGGCGCCGGAGGGCGCGAGACGACCTTCAGCCACCCTGAGGTTTGACCTGAGGCTGGTGGGCTTTGTGGGCGTGCCCGCCATCCGTTCAGCACCAGGTCCGAGAGGCGGCGTGCGTGTTCCCACGCGCGCCTCTGTATCGAGTCCGTCTCCCCTCTAGGGGGGAGACAGTAGGGAATATAAATGAGTGATTGCCTTTGGGTAGGTTTCTTCGCGTAGTGGCGTGCCGTTTCATACGGCGGGCCGAAACCTCGGCGGGGTCGCGACCGCATGCGAAAGTGATTCGCGCGGTCTCGTCGATAGCGGTTTTGTCGAGGAACACCGTGGTAGGTTTAGTCGGTATTCCGGGAGGTACATTTTCATCTTTTTAACATCTTTCTTTTACCCCGATGAGTCCGACATAATCCCTCCGCCCGCCCCCGTTGAGGGGTATGCGTCAATACATTCCCCCAAGTAAAAAAGAAAAAACACAAATAAAAAAAACGTCTGTCGGGTCAGCCAGTGATTTATAAAACAGACAGTATGACTCTGTGTACTTTCAGGGATATGCGCGTGAAACTATGTACGCATGGCTATTCTATTTTGTTTGGCAGTTTTCAAAAGATGTAAATAGAATAATGTGTGGGCTACCTAATTTATCTAAGTATGAGCCAGGCTAATTAAGATTTTCCTCAGAGATTAATTCACCGCATAAACTGTGTAGGTAACATATGCTTGTGGCACCGTCTGTCTATAAGATAATTAAAGTTATGTACTTGATGCATCCACTAAACTTAGAACCGTGTCCATATACCACAAAAGGGGTAGGCAGAGTTGTTTTACAACCATAGTGACTGCCTCGGTGGCGAAGCGGTAGTGAATCCAATTGTTCTGTATGCGGTCTCGGGACGAAATCCGGTTAAGTTATCAATAATATATCTGGCAAGAAAATTTTAATAGCAACTCGGAGTTAGGAGTTTGTTAAGACGGTGGTTGTATACCCCGTGCGTCGGAAAGCATTTTGTGCCGTTGGTCCTGTGCTGATCTCTCTTCGATTGCGTCGGCGTTCCGTCCGATCGGAAAGAAAGAAAGAAAGAAAAAAAGAAACATTTATTCGCACGAAACATGGTTACAAGGTTGTTGGAAAAAAAAAGAACATGTCCACAACACATTTCGCCTTTTCTAGGCATGCGAATACTAAAATCTTATAAATAAATGTTTACATAGCTTAAGAACAGTATTGCTAGCCTATTATTACTTATTATAATATCTTATCTTCTAATTAACAATATAAATTAATGTAATTACTATGCATGAGTACTTTTTAAAAATTCATTAATACTATAAAAACATTTCTCGACTAGCCACGAATATAGCCTAACTTTGAAGAGTGATAGGGGCAGATTTTAATGAGAGTTAGAGAATATAGAGTCCCCTCTTTTTGCACACACTTGTGCGCTATAAAATATCCTGATTTCAGTTCTTTACCGTTAAAATTTGCCACATATGTAAGCTATGTAACACTTTTAGTTTTTGAGTTTTAACTTACAGCCGATCGATCTGAGTTAGATCTCCCAGCGCTCAATGATATTGGGTCATATTGCTTTTTCCGTCAGGCAATTTTCAGTAGTAGTGCGGCGTTTGGCAATATGTTGTTTGCTAAAATCTGCTTGGTTACTAAAATTACAAATGGAGGTTAAGCTCGCCATTTATTACGTATGAGTTAAAATAAACACTGGTGGAAAAATACAGTGTAGTACATGTTTTTATAATCCTTTGAGGATTAACAAAATGCAGAGGAATGAAGTCAAGTAGCAAAACAAACCCAATATGTTTTTAACGAAATATAATGTGAATATTATTTTGTCCCTCTTTATTATTTGTAAGAGGGATCACGAAAGCTAAACCTTACTAGTGTTGGGTTCAACAAGTCTTTTTACTTAGAAAATGCAAGCAAGACTGTTAGGGGTTTTCTTGTTAATTTTAGGCAGAACAACGCCTTTCGGATTTACTAGTATGAAATAAATAAAGCAATAAATATCTATATTTAATTTATTTGAGAGTAACGATAAAATGTTTGAATTTAAATCCAATTTGCGTTAATTTGGCCACGACATTTTATTTAACATTACAAGCTGAAAAATTAAGTAAGTTATTCTCCTTGTCTTTTAGGTTTCTTTCTACCTCTGTCTGAAATGTGAATGTAATACACATTCGTAGTTACTTATTATGACCTAATCTTATGAAATAACAGGCGAGCGTATTGCGTTCTACTGGACACTGTTCCAGACGAGTCCGTGCTGCTACCGACAATTTCTTGACTTAACCTTGGATTTTTACGTCTAGAAATAATCTATTCGTTGTATAGCACATAGGCAATTCGGGCATCGAACCCATGACCTTATGTACGGTAGTCTAATTACTACTGTTGTGCTTGCGTTATCATTTTGTAAAAGGTGCAAAGGTGTTATGAGCAATTTTAATGTGGTTTTTAGAAATTGCTGATTTCGAATTGTTTTATAAGATTTGACTTAGTCGTTACTTTCGTACTAGTATTATATATGTGAAAGTAGCTGTTCGTTTTTGCCTTTACTCGTCTAAAAGGTTAAAGGACCTTAATGAAATTTTACAAGGAGATAGATTTTATCTTGGGGAAAGATTTAGCTCTTTAAGGGCTTGTCCTACCACCTCCAGATAGCATTTGTCTATAAGATAAAAGTGTCGCCATCTCTCTTCTATAACCTAACAAGAGTGAGACAGCATGCGATTTATCTTCCGGATAAGTTTTACTTGTAAGTTGTAGGACTAGTCCTTAATGTCGTAAAAGACTCTAGTATAATTATTTATCACTTTAAATAGCCAATTCAAAAATGTTTGTTAGAATTTACTTTCATTTCGCAGTTAGTCTGAAAATGGCAATGACCTCTCTTTCCACGGATTTTAAACATAGCACCCGAAATGTGGGTATGCCTATTTGACTTGGTTTAGAAGGCGTTAGTCTATGTAATCCCCTTGTACTTGTAATAATTGAGCGCAGGTACGCGGCACTTGCCCTTGGATAAACCCCATCGCTTACAATGAAAAAGGTTTTCAATAGTGATCGCCGTTATCGCTATAAGCGTAGATCAGGTGATGATAGCATAATTATGCTTTACAAATATATAATATGCTTCGCCAAGTGTTTGCAGTACCTACTGTTTAATTACTTTACGTAATAATTTAATGTCGCCCTATGTATAGCCAGCACCTGGACCGTGTCCGGTGTTTTTGAACATTGAACACCCAGATACGGATAATATTATTGATTTGTCATTCCGTGTGGGGTTCGATATTAGTGTGGGAATCGATTTTTGTGTAGGGATCGATTTCTGGGTAGGATACATTTTTGTGTGTAGATTGATATTTGTGTAGAGATCGATTATTATTGAGCGTGGATTGATTTTTGTGTGGGGATCAATTTTCAGTTAGAAATTCATTTCTGTGTGGGCATCGATTTTTGTGTCGGGGTCGATTTTTGTGTAGGGATCGATTTTTGTGTTTGATTGGTTTTTGGATGGGTTCGAGTTTTGTGTGGTAATCGATTTTAGTGTAGGGATCTATTTTTGTATGAGACCGACTTATGCGTGGGGTTCGATTTTTGTATGAGACGGATTTTTGGGTGGGGTTCGATTTTTAGGTGGGAATCAACTTTTGTGCGGGGATTTATGCCACTAAACTATCCGTGCAGTCATTTGTTTCAAACAGTTAAGGATTATATAATTATTGAAATAACGTAGAACTACAAAGCCAGAACCACTCTAATAGTCGCGGAAAATATGTACATATATGTGGATGTTTGTTCTATGTAGAGACCGAAAATATGTCGTTTGGCGCACTGGCAGTGACCACTTCAGGTGTTCACCATACCAGTTCAGGTGACCACTTAAGCTACCGTGTCGTTTGTGTGGTAATTTGTTTAAAACTGTTACCGATTTTCTGCCTGCGATTTATAAAAAATAAAACAACACAGAACACCTGGTCTAGAAAACATATTTTTGGATTTTTGTTCCGCGTGTGGTTCGAACCCATATCGCTCAGCTTATTGCCATTGGTAAAGTGAACGTTTAAGGCATAGCGCGACGTAGTAATATGTTTAAATATTTAGATATTATGTCTGGGATTTGAAATCATTAAAATAACAAAGAACACCACACCACTAGGTAAAGCATTTGTGAATTTTTGTTCCATGTGGGGATCAAACTAATTTCACTCGGCGGACTTGCAATGGCCAGCTGACCACTTAGGCCACAGCGCCGTTTGTGCTGTAAATTGATTTAAGCTGTTGACGATTTTCTGTCCAAGTTTATAATATAATCATTGAAATAAAAAAGAACATCCGGCCTCGGTAATATAATTGTGCATTTTTGTTCCGTGCCGGGAGTGAACCCATATCGGTCGGCACACTGGCAGTGGTGTGGCGACTTTAGCTGCTGCACTACCCATGCAGTCATTTGTTTTAATCTGTTTGGACTTTTGCTAGAAACAATATTTTCTACATCCTGCGGCCTAAGTGATTCGTCCTTATGGCAGTGAAAGATAAAAATAAAACTTTCTATAAAATCTTTAATTCCTTGAAATATATTGTTGTATAAATTCTCATCACAACTATATTATTTTGAAATATAATGGAACCCCTGCTGTCAGTGGCTTCTTATTCAATATTTTTTAATACGATAAAAATATATTCAATAAGATATTATCGTTCTAAAAATCTTTGAATAGTTTAAATAATTAGAATCTTACGAGCGATCCCCCAAAGAACTCCAAATATTTAGAAAATGCAGCGTATCAGCGGCCGTTTCAGTCCCAATTTCTAGTAAATTTATAAATATAAAATGTATATTATACCGTTTCTTTTGATTGAAATATGCATACATATCATTTGCGTCATCGTTATATTTCCATTTTTAAATAAATAATGTATCGCTTTTAAAATAACTCTTGCCGTTTAAAATAAGAATAAGTTTAATTGAAATAAATTTGTTTAAATGATTCATTGGTACCGTTCGGTTCAATAGAAAACATGTACTTTTAAATTGAATTTGGAAAATTACCGTTATAAGTTCTTCCAGATCTTTGCGTGGGTAGACAAAGAAAATGTTCACACAGTCTTTTAAATTATCGACTTTGTAACATTGTTTTATGATCTTTGTAATGTGTAATCAAACGTGTAATATTGTACGAGTATGAAAACAGAAAATAGATAATAACGTACTTTTTGATTGTAGTAGGTATTTGAGCAAATCTTGATATTAACTAACACAGAAAACGGCATTGCCGCGTAGTAATGAAATAAATATTAGTCATGTAAGGACAGGATATACTACTAATAAACATTAGAAATATTGTTTAGAAAAGTACAAAAGTATTGAATTTAAAAAATTATAATTATGACTAAGAATTTACTCGTAAATGATGAGTAAATATATTGCGAAGTTTTAAATTCAAATCTATCGTAGTGTTTACAAAAGTTGTATTTCTTATATTAATGCCGGACCGTATATTAGTTACAATAAAATACAATCAAAAAATTTGGAAAATATAATTTTCTGATGAATTTTAGCTAGTTAAGGAAATTAAATATTAGAAAATCCAGAAAATATTTTGAGTAGCGTTTTATTTAAAATTACTGTAGTTTAAAAAAGTTTGAACGTGCTGTATTTTATTCACAACAAACATACGATCAGGAAAACCAAATATTATTTGATATAAAAAAGGTGTTTGTTTTTTAGTCCGTAGTGATAAATAAAGTAAGCCGTCGCCGTTATTTCTTTTTACTTGTAATGTGGACCATATAATCTCACAATGAACTTTAAATCAGGTAATTTAATTTATTATACTTAGTGTTTTAATTGAAATTCAAACATTTAAGTAGGTATAAAATTGTCATACAAATTTTGTCAGATAAAATATTTTGAGGAATTTTTATTTGTTTAAAAAAGTTGTGTTTGTTTTCTTTTATATTAAATTATAATTTTGTTAGAAATAATTGATAATTGACTCGTAAATTAACCAAATAATATTTAGGTGAAATTTTATTAAAATGGTTTTAAAGCGTAGTGATATTAAAATGAAAACGCAACGGTATTTTAAAATCGCCGATAGCGTATCTCTTTTGTAAATAAATAAAATATATGTCAAAAAACCAAAATAGAAAAATATTTTAACAAGGTTTTAAATAATAATAAAGGAATCCTTTTAAATTAAAAAGAATATAAATGTTTAATTAGAAATAATAAAATAAAATCGCATAAAAATATACACATAAAAATAAGACACAAAAATAAAATATGAAATGTAAAATCAACGTAAAATAAATAAATATGTCTTACCCAGTCGGAACGCGCCTGTGGAAACGCTGGCTGTTGTCGCGGCGCGGGTGACACACGTAACGAACGCGAATGGATGTCCGGGTCTAAGTGGAAAATGTTAGTAACACTGGGTGGAAGTTAGAGCTTAGGCCCACGTCCTCACAACTCGAAGGAGCAACAGCGAATGATTCCAGGTGGCTACATATTCAGCAACTGTGCATCGTCTTGAAGCCTATATTCAAAATGGATGCGGCTGTTTCATGTAGGGCGGGCGTACCGCCCTCCCGCATCCTGCGACTACCCCTCACCCGGAAACTTACATAAAAAATATTGTTTATTAATATAATGTTATGCTATTATCGTTGTTTAATAAATATAGGTGAATATGATACATATTATAATATGATATATATATGTATCTATTGACTTATTTTTAAGGTAACAAAATTTAATAATTACCCGGAAACTTACATAAAAAATATTGTTTATTAATATAATGTTATGCTATTATCGTTGTTTAATAAATATAGGTTAATATGATACATATTATAATATGATATATATATGTATCTATTGACTTATTTTTAAGGTAACAAAATTTAATAATTACATTACCCACTTGTTTTGTTAGATTTATAAGAATATTAGCTGATCTATGAAATATTTTGTTACACTGCTGTAACAAAATATTTCTTATTATTTTATTTATTTATTTTAACAAGATTACATTAAAAATAATTCTCATATAATAGCGTTAGTGTTACTTGTATTTTTAAAGCTGTCGCTATTTGTGAGTTAGTTGTTATTTTCGGATGGTAATTACGTGAGCACAGTTTGGCCGCGCGCATGCCACATCCTAAATTTCTTTCGTTCTGGTGCCTCCCTTCGCTCTCACACCCTGGATCCGGTGCGGATGGACTTTGATAAACTACTGCGTTTTAACGCCTTTGTCAATTAATTCCCTAAACTCTGATTGATTCGCCACCGTGTAAGTGAAAAGATTTTTATCAATTAATTGTTGATATCATACTGAAACCCTTTCACTGTTTGAATTTTGAGTCGGAACGTTACTTAACCTTTATATCTGATATATATTGGGAACAGTGATAGCTCGCGAATGGATGACGAAGGATATTTCAGTATAAAAGTTATTGTTAAATTAAAAGTTTTGTAATGAACTCTTACGTCGCTAGTTGACTTATATAAAATCCATCGAACGATAATTATGGACTTAGAATAAACGCGGTAGAAATTAGCGTATTTAAATATGTGTGGTTTTTAAGGACAGTGTAACCAAGTGAATTTGGCAAATACGTAGAGGTCACATTAATGTCTATTTAAATTATTCTGATTATTTAAATGAGCACAGAACAGTATGGTAGATTTTAAAGCGCTGTTAAACGCTAAGTACGTTTCGTAAACAGTTTCTTACCAATATAATTAAAAAAATGCATATTATCTTAATTTTACTATTTTTGTAAGATATTTTAATATTTAAAAATAATCGAATGATCTCTAGTAGGTAGCTACGTCTCATCAGGCGAGGCGGCAGTGAGCACTATGAAGAAGGACTGGAAGAATGGCGCAGTTGCTTAAGGACGGGTTCCTATATCAAATCGAGTCGTTTAAGCTACGGATAGTGCAATTTTGACACAGTTTTCATGTGAAATGTGTTAAATATTTACTGTCTGCAGGTATCTTATCTTATCTTATCTTGATTCGGGGGCCAGTCATTGTAGACCGGTGACACTTCGATCCAGGGGGATCTTTTGTGTCGGCCCCGAGGTTATCCCTGGGCTATCTCCCTATGAATGTACTACATCAGTCGCAGCGTACACTTCAGAGGGAGAAGCCTGAAGTCTTCAGGGTTCGGATATGCCAATCCCATCAGACCCATCCTTAGTCAAGCCAACGCGTCACATTCACACAGTAGGTGTGATATGGACTCGTCCTGTTCACCACAGGCTCTGCAGATTGAATTGTTTGACAATCTCAATCTGCACAGGAAGTCGTTGGTGCCAAAATGACTAGAAAACGCTCCTGTGAGCAGGCGTATTTGGCCCTTGCTGTACCCGCAGAACTTCCGGGTAAAGCCCATGGCTCTGTTTGTAATGAATTTCTTGGAGTGTTCCAGACCCCTAAGGGCCATCCACTCTAGCCTGTGTTTATCATTGCCATGTGCATTCAAAGCTGCCTTGACGGTGTCTATTAAGACACAAGGGTAAGTACGTTTTCAAGAAAACGATGAAACTTTGGTTTAGATGTGTAATTTTGTATAACGACAAGTTACAAGAAGTTTCTAGTACTATAAGAAATTTTAAAGGTATATATAAATTTTTTTATAATATTGTCTTATGTTTACGCGAATGTTATACATTGAAATTAAACACTTTATACGGATTTTATCGCGTTGATTAACCACCGACCGTCACAATTATGACAATTTCGCCTGAGATATTTAGATACATGTATTGCCTTTAAGAAACAATAGGCGTTAGCCGAAACATCTTCTCCCCCGTTGAAAGGCTTGTCTTTCAACACTGTAAATCTTCAGCCGTTGGTAAAGGGCACAGCCTGACGAGAGGTCGACGAAGTATTCCTCTTGTAGTTTTCACGTCGGCTACTCTTGTGATGCCATCAGGCCCGGGGAACAAGCGACAAACACGTCCAAGGCGCCAACATAATGACGGTACATGATATTCATGTATTCAGGCGCGTGCGCTTCATAAAAGCAAATAAGCAGTGCATACCCTAGTCCGCTGGCCTATGTAAATCTATATAATCGAAATCTATTTATTAAATACTACAAGCTGAATAATAATAAATACACTATTATCAGATACAATAAGAGCTTGTGCCACTGCCATCTATTGGTCCGTGAGCGAACTATTAAACAAATAGCTTGTGCCACTGCCATCTTATGCCAACTATTGGTCCTTGAGCGAACTACTAAACAAATACAATATATAATAGAGAGGTGTCTGGAAGCACAAAGAATCGTGCTTATTAGCAGTACATTTAAACGTCAATCGATTACGCTGTCTACGAGACAAATATTTTGCTTGTGTGTGTAAAATGCACGTTTGTGCTCGCCGACTGAAGGCACTGCCTACAACGAAAATCCAACCAGTTTAAATAGTTGTCAAAAACATCATAATTGTTGTTTATTATAGGCCTATTATTTTAGCAATATAGCATCGTACGCCATTATTAATTATTTCACAGAGCTGTCGAGGGGATTTTGAGCGCTTTGTAATTGTTATCTAAATAATTAGTGAAATTACCGGAATTACTGTAAATTATGGAAAATTATACCTGTGAGATCTGTGTTGGTGACATGTGTTTAAATAAATTAAAAACTGGTGTTTTCTAGACGTTATCTTATGATGACAAAATAAAATAATTTATCTTGGCCGCTGTGTTCGCGATTTAGATCTAAAACAACAGAAAGGTAATACGACACGTTCTTTTAATAAAAAGTATTATGATATTTATAGCCTATAGCCTAGCGGGCTGTGTACACACAAATAAACTATTTTGTTTGTTAACCAAATTGCGATCGACCGAAAAGAAAACGAGGTGTTGACAATGTTCAACAGTATTACAGGCGCGAGATTATTGACAATGTCTTGAACGAGTGTCGTAGTCGTTATAAAAACTTAAAAGACCTTAAGTTTTTCAATCTACTTTTGTATGAATATTATACTTTGTATTGTGATAATTTTTCAGAGCAATTGATCGTCGAACTCATTAATTCGCATGAACATTTCTTTAACGCTGATCGCCTTAGGAATGAGCTTCGATGCGTTTATAAATCAGACGAATTAAAAACGTTAACCCCTGTTCGCACTAAAAAACATGCAACATGTGATGTTTCGAGACAAATCGTATGTAACAAATCTCATAACATGTTTTTTTGTTAGTTGCGTTCACACTAATGAAATGACAAACAACAAAACTTTTGAATGTATCTCAAGATTTATTGTTATCTGTGTTAGCACTTACCGATGTTTAAGATTTGTTAATGTTTTTTCGATGTATCTATCTAGTTTGACGTTCGCACTGTTAACATTATTGATATGTCAATCATGTTTCACAACAGAATGTTGCTAAACAGTGCGAACTCAGTCCGATACATTGTCAAAAAACAAGTATTTATACATGTTTTTATGTGAATGTTTAGTCAGTGCGAACTCACGGTTAGGAATATTTGATCTTATTCAATATTTGCGTACAAACAATTTAACAGCCATATTTCCTGAAGTTTACAAGTAAGCAAAATTAATAGTAACGATTCCAGTTAGTAGCGCATCGGCTGAACGATAATTTTCTTGCTTAAAAAGAATCCATACATATCTACGAAACACAAGGCCAAAGCAGACTCACTGATTGGTCTATGATTTCAATTGAAAAAGAACTTTTAATGATTTTAAAACGATCTTATAATTTTTACAACGACATTTTACAGAATTATTTAAAAAAAGACAGGCGCGTTGATTTGATTTATAAAAATTAAAATAATACCTACAGTCAAGTATGTTAGTAATTTCGTTCATTTATTTTTGTTCATTTGCGCAAAAAACACTCTTAACATCTCACGGCCTTGTAATACCTACAAGGCCACAATGGATATCATTTCGGTGGCTTGTTCTCACCATCAGTCACTTATTTGGATAATCATGGCGGCTACACACACAATCATCAATGGTGCCATGTCGAAAACTCGCTGAATTGAATTTAGTAAGATATTTTATTTATTTATTGTACACATATATATACACACAAAAACATTTTTAAATGAAATGTAGTGCCCTCGCAGAGGTTTCGGGTAGGGCGTGCATACCCTACTAGAAATCTTTGTGCACGCCCCTGCATGTATTAGCACCAGGTCTTCAATGCTGACTGATCTAGTACTCATCTTCCACTTCATCCGTTGTTGTAGCTCGTGTATATACTCACGTTGCCAGCATGACCAAAAGTGCTGGTAAATTTGTTGCAGTCGCTCATATCGATGCAGGTGGCTTGCCTTAGTATTCTCAAAATTAGGTGACGGCAATGCATTCAAGGGTCTTCCAATTAAAAAGTGCCCTGGGGACAAAGGAAGATAGTCGTCAGGAGATGAGGACAATGGGCATAGAGGGCGACTATTTAAGACCGCCTTCCCTTGTACGAAAAAAGAGTTGTAATCTCTCTTTATTTGAGATGGGAATTTCCCATAACTCGTTTTATGTGGTATTTTGCCGACTTGGTTCAGGCTTCGAAGATGCCGCCAAAGTGAGAACCGTGAGCGGGTGAGAATATGAATTTAATGTTTTCATGAGTTGCAAACTCAGTGATAGCCAAATTGTTTGAACTTAAAAAAGCTCCTATATCTTTGGCAGCAGCCACAAAATTACCCCCATTATCGCAGAAGATTTCTCGTGGTTTCCCACGACGCGAAATGAATCTACGAGTCATAATAAATGCGTCCTTGGTAAGGTCACTGACGGCTTCAAAATGTACGCATTTATATCGTAAACATACGAATAAGCAAAGATAACATTTGATTACTCTGGCACCTTTACCTTTACGATTTATTATAAAAAAGGGGCCCGCAAAATCGACTCCTCCTGAATTAAATGGAAAATCTGGCGTCACACGTTGTGAAGGCCGATCTCCCATTTTAGGACAAAGAGTTTTACCCTGAACACGACAACATCGCATGCAATTATGCACAGTGCGCCGAGCTAGCCTTCTGCCATTTAACGGCCAGACTGATTCTCTTACAATAGGTAACAACAATTGTGGACCGGCATGCATATTACGTAAATGCTCCCTCTCAAACAGAAGTTTAGTTAAATGATGGGAGGTATCTAATAGTATCGGGTGTTTTTTCTCGAAACTATAATTGGATGAACTCAATCTACCTCCAACCCTGATTAAATTATTATTTTTATCTAAAAAAGGCGATAAGGTAAGAACTTTAGATTTATTACTTAATGGTGTGCTTTTAGATAACTTGTTGAATTCAATAGGAAAACATTCATACTGAGCAATTCGACAAAGATAATGGAATGCATCATCTAGCTCTTCAACGCTCAAAGGTGACACTTGTTTGTTGTTAGGATTACGAACATTAAAACAAAATCTTTTTACCCAAGCAACTATTTTGATTAATTTATTAAGCTTATTATAATTTTTTATATCTATTATAGGCTGAAGTATAGCTGCACAGTGGTAAGTATTTATTTTATTTTGTAATGAATTATTTATGTCATTTGTAAATAATGAATGTTTTATTTCCTGTGTTTTTATTTCAGATGCGGATTGTCCAGCAAGTTGATTTGATGAACTTATGGCTAGTGCTATTGATTTATTGTCATTAGGTAAGTATTTCGCTTTAGAATTAGTTTTTGATGCATTTTTAATTTCAGATAAGTTGCTTGCATCAGTTGATCTTAATACAGGCCAATAATTTTCGGATTTCATTAAATAATCAGGACCTGACCACCATAGACCATTTTTCACCAAATTGTTTGCATTAATACCCCGAGAAATAAGGACAGCTGGATTCATAACTGTGGGAACATATCGCCAAGACAAGGAATCAGTAAGTTCTGTAATTTCGACCACACGATTAGCTACAAAGGTCTTAAGTTTGGTGGGATCAGTTCTAAGCCAAGCTAGTATGACACTTGAGTCACACCAAAGTATAATTCATGTTGCCTTAAATCGAATAGACTCAAGAACACTATTACATAGTCTTGCAGCCAATAATGCAGAACAGAGCTCCAATCGAGGTATGGTCACAGGAGTTATACGTGCAACCTTAGACTTCGCACGTAGTAATCTCGTCATGAAGTCAGTGCCATTTGCACTGCTTCTCATATACACACATGCACCATAAGCCCGTTGTGACGCATCGCTAAATGTATGAATTTCTATGATCTTTGACAAATCACATGAAACTCTCCTAGCTATTTGCATTCTTGCTAAACAATTTAAATTATTTGAAAACTCTAACCAATTTTCTTGTATTTCTTGTGGAATTGCTTGATCCCAATCTATTTTTTGTTGCCACAAACATTGCAGCATCATTTTAGCCTAAATTATACAAGTACTTAAAAGACCTAAGGGGTCAAATATTTTAAATGCATTTGACAATATCAACCTTTTTGTTATTTCATTTTGATTACAATTTATTTGTACAGGAAAATGTAAATTATCTGAATTTGGATCCCAGCCTAAGCCTAGTGTGCTTGATGCTTCACTAAATGTTAAATTATCTGTTGTATTAATTGATGAATTTTGGAAAAGATCTGGTAAATAAGTTTTATATTTACGCAAATTAAAACATGCTGAGCTTAAGGCTAAAGATATGGAATTTTGAATGTGACGTAACTCCCGGGCGTCATTGCATCCGGTTATCAGGTCATCCACGTAGAAATCATGCTGTATAATTGTTTTGATAGTTTCGTCCCCACACTCCTCGCCCACCTGCCAAAGATAGCGAGTGCTTAAATAGCTTGCATTTGTGGTACCGTAAGTAAGAGTATTCAATTGCATTGTTTTGATGGGCATGACTCATCTTCTCTCCATAAGATTAACTGTAAATTTCTAGAAGAATTATCTACCGCGACCATTCTATACATTTTCTCTATGTCACCGTTTAATAAATATTTATGCTGTCTAGCTCTTATCAATATGGAGAAAAGAGAATTCTAAATATTTGGGCCGACCATAAGGATGTCGTTGACAGATAAACCAGAGGGTGTGGGAACGGAACCATCAAAAACGACACGGATCTTAGTGGATTCACTACTGTGCTTGAATACGGCATGGTGGCGCAAGAAATATGAAGGAAATGGTTTTTGTTCGGAAGCTACGGACATGTGTCCTATATTTTGATATTCTTGCATGAATTCAACATATTGTCGCTTTAGACTAGGATTTTTTCTAAAACGTAATTTTAAATTGTGTAATTTTTTTTTTGCAGTATTGTAAGATTCGACTAAATTATTCGGAGAACGAGTGAGAGGTAATTTAACACTAAATCGTCCGTTATCTAAACGAATAGTATTTTATAAAAATTGTTTCTCGCTGGCCTTTTTCTTGTCGCTCAGAATTGGCTTGCTTGGGATCTCTTCTATCTCCCAAAATTTTGTAAGTAATTTGTCAATATGAGACTCATTGTAAGTTTCACAAGTTTTAGTAACTATACTATTATTGCAATGTAAACCATTGAATTTATTTACATTTAGAGGACTAGCTATCAACCAGCCCAATTTGGAATTTCGTAACCTTATGTTGTTGGGTCCTAATGACATTTGTTCACTCCCTAGGATATAATATTGTCTTCTGTTTACGCGAATGTTATTCATTGAAATTAAACTACTATATACGGATTTTATCGCGTTGTTCATTTAACACTATTACATAATTTAGAAACTGTTACACTACTATACTATACTATTAAACTTTACTAATTTTAAGCTAATTATATTACTAAAACTATCAAATTATCCCAGAAAAAATCTGATCCGATCAAAATATCTACTTAAGAAGGCTTATAAAAATTTGGATCGGCTAATTTTATGTGCTTAGGTAATTTTAATTCAATATCAACAGATCTTTTAGGTATATGACCGGTTAATTTGTTCATGACAAGCAAATTAAGCGTTACATTAAACTGTTTATATATAGATTGCAATTGTGCAATGCAACTCTCTTGTACTGTATCTGTGGAATGGTTTCCAATACCTACCTATAACATTAATGCTTGTTATTGGTATTGGCTAAGCGATAACCTATCTCTTAAGGATTTTGTGATAAAACTGGCTAGGCTACCACTATCCAACAATGCAAGTACAGTTTCATATTGCTTATTATTAGGGGTATGAATTTCAATTAAGGCAGTAGATAACAGAATGTCATTGGGTTGATGTTTTAAGGTATTAGCATTTATCGAGTCCGAATCTGTGTCTGTATGTACATGGTTGTTGGTAAGTGATGGCTTCGGCTTATGCAACAGACGATTATGTTTTTTCTTGCATTCAGGGCATGGTCCAAATCCACACGCAGTACGAGGGTGTTCCTGCCTGAGACAATTGCAGCACAACTTATACTTTGTAACATCTGACCATCTTTCTTCCAATGTTTTATTTTTAAAACTAGGGCGATGATATATTCTATGATTTTGATCACATATTACACACACAAATGATTTCGAGTTTTCTTTATTTATATTTGTAAATGTTTTAATGTATTTCTCACCTTTGTTATTGTGATTGGTTTGTGTATTGGAATTAAAACGCATTTGATTAAACCTTTGGCTATTGGTTTCATTTTTATTTCTATTTAAAGCCTCAAGCACATCAGCCCGATCAACTAGAAATTTCTTAAAATCATCTAAAGTTGGCATACCTTCGAAATTATTTCTAAATTCTTCCCACTTTATGAGTGTACGACTGTCTAATTTTGAAGTTAAGTTAAAAATTATTCGAGTATCCCAATATTTAGTAGGTTGTCCCAGACTAGACAATGCTCTTAAATTTTTTGTAACATGATCAACTAAAAATCTTAGTGATCGTTCAGACTCTTTACTAAACTGCTGAATGTTAAATAATGAATTTAAATGATGATTAACTAGTAATCTTTTATTATCGTAACGGTCACACAATAACTTCCAAGCTTCTTTATAGTTTTCAGAAGATACTTCAAGGTTGGAAATTATTCGAGCCGCTTCTCCTTCGAGGTAAGAAATTAAATAGTGAAATTTATACACAGAACTAATTTGCTTATTACCATCAACTAAGCTCAAAAAAGTGTCTCTGAATTCGAGCCACTTAAAGTAAGCACCGTCAAACTTTGAGATTTCTATGCGTGGCAATCTGACACCAGAATCATGCGGTACAGAGCTAGAATTATGACTACATTGCTGCTTGCAACGATAACCTATTAAGCCCTTTGCAA
The DNA here is from genome assembly GCA_963675205.1 of Catocala nupta. Classification (NCBI taxonomy): domain Eukaryota; kingdom Metazoa; phylum Arthropoda; class Insecta; order Lepidoptera; family Erebidae; genus Catocala; species Catocala nupta. Next base: position 36,187,365 of record OY776078.1, read on the forward strand.
TGGCAAGCGCACTTACCAAGTCAAGTTCAATTTTGTCCCGCTCCTCAAGCTCCGATGACAAGTTGTCACTATTTATGACTTCAGTCTTAGTTTGCAACTCATCAAACTTAGCTGATAATTGTTCAAATTTGCCAAGTCTTATGGTTAACTCAGCAATTTCTACATTAGTACTCGTTGAAATCTTATCTAAATAATATTTAAATTTAGTAAACTGGCCTTTAATTGAGCTACGCCGAATGATTAACTCCCTTAATATCTTTGCGTCCGTTTCTTGCATTATTTTATTGATGTAAGTTCAATTAAAACAAACAAAAATAATCGTCGTAGTAGCCAAACGGGATAGCCCAACTAATTTAATTAAATAAAATCAAAGATTTATCTCACGCCCCTCACTGTGGTAACTCCCGCGAAGTAAGTCGGATGAATCACGCTAAAAAGTACGACACGGAAGCTCTGCTCGTGCCCCGAGTTATGCTAGCGTGATGTCTCGTATAACCTGAAAATATCGGTATATGACATCAACAACTGGGTTTATATAATTGACTGTTTCTAGAGGTTTGCATAATTAGATAGCTAGATACAAAACGGTAAAAACATACTTTTATAAACTTTCATATTACCTTTTGATGCTAATTGTACCTACAATATGAAATTATTAAATTGTAAAATACCACACACTAATTGAATGTGTAACGGTTTAGTGAGTATTATTATACTTCAGTAATGTATATTTTTAAGAAATAATGAATAATTTAACAGATGTTTAAATTATCATAACCTATACCTACTGCAATTTTATTAAGATTAAAGCACAAGTGGAAGGCGAACTTCTTAAACATTCAAATTGATAGGTATAGACGGGAAGTAGTATAATTGATAATTGGGTAAATTGGTAAAAATAGAAAGATTATGGGAAGGAAGAGCACTTAACTTATGAGTATGATGATCCGACGATTCGGTGTCCAAATCTCGAAAATGCTTAATTGTTGTTGGTTTTCGTCACACCTGGGTTGATACTTTAGCTGCATCAATGCTCAGGATGTGATAAAGTCGCCTTTCAAAGCCTTCACGACGATTTTCGGCCTTACGTGGTTCCGACGAACACGCCGTGTACTTTGTTAGACGATTTATTTATCATTTTTGCGTGTCCTGTCACGGTCGCCAAATTATGTCTATTAAGACACACAAGTACTTTTTCAAGAAAACGATGAATTTTTGGTTTAGATGTGTAATTTTGTATAACGACAACTTACAAGAAGTTTCTAGTAATATAAGAAATTTTGAAGGTATATATAAAAAATAATTTTACAACCACCGACCGTCACAATTATGACAATTTCGCCTGAGATATTTAGATACATGTATTGCCTTTAAGAAATAATAGGCGTTAGCCGAAACAGACGGTACTCTCAGAGAGACCTACGAATGGCTCGGAGCCCACAAATAGTTGCTCCGAGCCCTTCTTGACTAATACATCAGCCTCCTCATTACCCTGCACCCCTGCATGCCCCGGAACTCACACCAGCCTGACTGTGTTTTTCCTGCCAAGTTTTTTAAGGGCTCTAACACAGTTCAGGACCAGTGCTGTGTCCACCCTACAGGAGTTCAGAGCCTTAAGAGCAGCTTGACTGTCACTGAGAATATAAACAATCTTGTCAGTGACATTGTTGTTAATATTCTCCTGTGCACAGGCAATTATAGCATAGGTTTCCGCCTGGAAGACCGTTGCATATTTGCCCATGCTTTGGTTCACCTTGCAGTCGTTGGCATAAATACCAGCGTCTGATCCTGTTTCCATTTTGGAACCTTCGGTGTACCAGGTAAGACAACCCTTGTCAGGGGATTGTAGACCTCGTCTCCATTCGTCCCTTGAATTTTAAAATAAAGGTGCCCACTTTATTTTAAAATTCGTTTTGAATATGTGCATTGGTTGCATTTTGTCACATCCAATGCTCATAATCTCTTTAAGATCCTTTGAGATCTCGAGTTTTGTGTGTCGAGTTACTGGTATGTTGACGCTCCACAGCCCATGTATAGATAGTCTATGTAGCGCCTTCATCGCTTCTAACTCCACAACAATATGTAGCGGCGTTAGGTCCAGCAGGATCTCTAACGCAGCCGTTGGCGTAGTAGGGAACGCCCCTGTTATAGCCATGCAGGCTAATCACTGCACCTTCGACAGCACTTTCCTGCATGTTGCTAGTTTGGTTCTTGGCCACCAGACAACGCTTCCATATGTGATTATGGGTTTTATTATCATCGTGTATAGCCACTTGATGACCTTGGGCTTCAGGCCCCAGGTCTTCCCATAAGTAAAACGAATCATACCGAAGACCCGCTGGGCCTTCATTATGGCTTTGTCTACATGAGGTTTCCAAGTTAGCTTGTTATCTAAGGTCATGCCTAGATAATTCACCTCCGTGGACCATTATAGCTGTGTACCATACATAGATAGAGTTCCCAAGCCAGTCAGATCTCTTATCCTAGTAAACGGCACGACAGTAGTTTTCCCTGCGTTGATCGATAAATGGTTACTACTGCACCATTTTTCTACCATACTCAGGGCCCTCTGCATGAGACTGGATAGTGTGCTCGGAAATTTTCCATTAACAAGTATCACCAAGTCAGCCGCATATCCGACCGTTAAGTATGGACCTTTGTTGAGTTGTTCTAAGAGTGAATTAACTAGCAAGCACCATAAGAGTGGTGGGAGTACTCCACCCTGAGGGCAGCCTTTGGTGGTCATTGCAATCATTTCATCCCCTAACAACTCAGACCTAATAATTCTTCCTCTGAGCATACAATCGATCCACTTGCAAATAGTTGGCTCTGTGCCGTGATTTGCCGATGCCACACTAATGGCATCAAAGGTGGTCCGATCGAAAGCTCCTTCAATATCCAGGAATGCAGCAATGCATACTTCCCGGTTATCTAATGCATGTTCTGCCTTATTTACCACAAAATGCAGTGCCGTCTCAGTGAATTTCCCTGACTGGTAGGCACATTGTAGCCCGTGGAGGAGAAATTCTCTCAATGCTCCCTCTCTGACAGGGACAGGTCTATCTACTAATTTCTTCAACACTGTCTGCAGGTAAAACGACTCGTTTCTTGATATAGCAAACTAGCATAATTGGTTGTTTCACCTTTGCCACTTCATCGTTTAAAGGGTTCAATGAAACGGTTAAAAAAAATGTGTTTTCTACAAATAATAGAGATATAATCTTTTAAAATATTAATATGTCCAGCAATTTCATGTATGTTTGTTTAATATTTATATGCTCTATTTTCTGACGAGCTTAGAACAAACGCCAACCCTTTCTTGCATTTCACTCTATACGGATCCAATCTCGTTTAAAATCAAATCAAAAATATATTCATATAGGTCACAAAGTAACACTTACGAACGTCTAAGTTACACTCATTAAAGTAAATTTAATAATATAAGCTATCTGTTGCCACGTTCAACAAAGCAAGAGCATAGAAACAACGAGAAGAACTGGCAAGAAACTCACGGCCTCTCTTTTTATTCCCCAAATTTACAAATTGTTTATTTTATAAATCAGTTCTGTAAGGAGCTGAATTGAAATACCCAAGCAATTAGACATATTTAAAGTTAACTTGTTAATAGTTATAATCATTATATACTATGGTACTCGGGATACTATACTATACGGGACTCTCCTCGAAATCGTTGCCTGTATCTAGGCATATACATAATTGCATATAAAATACATACACCTATTTAACCTTTTTTTATAGGGCCGCCTCTTTTAATATTCAGCGGAAGGATAAACGCTTCCCTTCTCTTTTTAAAAGGAGTTCAGCTCATCTCGCTGTCTACGTCAAAATAATTTATTCATTTAGATCACAAAGTAACATTATGAACGTCCAAGTTTATGACTTAGTGGGTTTAGTGAACTTATTGACTGTACATTTAGGTTATTTGCTGGTGGGGGAGGTTTGTATTTATGCTTTAATAGTTGCACTGCCTAGCTTGGTTTCTCTGCTTTCTAGCTTCACTGGATTGGCTGCTTGTTTAGTATAGATGCAAACCTACTTTACTCGACTCTTCAAGACGAGTAAGGTGCTAATGGTCTTAGGGGAGAGCGCAACAGTCGTGTAGATCCCTAAGATAAGTCTGGTGGGGAGTCCTTCACGTGGTTGCCCCCTGTTATTGGTCTAGTTCCCTCTGAAATAGACGTGACTAAAATCATCAGACGACCACTGCCTGGGATGGAGAGGTCATGTTCCGGCGGGTCCATCGTCGAACGACAGACGAGTAGTAGTAATGACCTCCCGCGTGTTTGTGCCGTGCGCGGGGAACCGTACGGAGGGATGAAGGAGTCCTGGGGGTTGAGTGGTGATGTGGCGATGGTGGTGCTGCTGATCAGCAACACGCCCCTTTGGTCTTGATTTCTGTCTGCAGTCTAGCCAGCTGCAATCAATCGGCTGCGGTGTCCGCTCATGCTGCCGCCAGACGAGTGTCCTTGGGTGAAGAGGTCTCCAGCCGGCAGTGCTCGTTTCCCACCACAGTGGTTTGGGGTGGAGCGACTTGTGCTGTACGTCTCGGGGCGGTCAGCGGGGTGCTATACCTTGCTGGTAGCCCTGGTGCCTGAACAAGGCATCCCCAACGTTGTGGACTCCGTGGCGGGTGGGGAGCCAGCAGGTGAACTCAATGATAGACCAGATGGAGTCTGTCAAAACCAACATCAAAGGCTTGACCGATAAGGGCGAGCAATTAAGGACCTTTGGACCCTTAGAGGGAGAGGGTAAGGTTGGTGTAGGAGCTGCACGTGGGAGCGCCTACACACCTAAGCGACATGGTCGTGATGGCCCTAGTGGCCGTGCGAACCTGAGCCGAGGGAGTGGTGCTCACCCTAGCAGTTCAAAGGCGTGGGGTAACCCTGGAAAGGGTACCCAAAGCAGAGGGCGTGGCAGCACCGGAGGGGTTTTTTTTTTTTTTATAAGCACCCGCCATCGTAGGGTGTTCGCTTAATCTCCCCTAACATCATTAGGGACCTTTGGTAGGTAATAGGGTGAAGTGGCTACTTTTTATTTAAGATAATAATCCATACACTTATGTCTACTTATTACATTAACTTTTTCGTTGTGCTTATAATATAATGGTGTATTTTCATTTGTATAACACCAGTTGGCTTAACAATTTTCAATCTTACTTTATAATAATCCTAGTACATTTTCCTTGTTTATTTATTTACAATGTTTAGGGGACACATACTTTACTTAGCTTATTTACTAAAATTTTATTCGCTAATATCTTAGATCTATTTATTATTACTTTATATTGTATACCATATAACTTATTTTTATTCTGTTTATTAACTATGTTTTCTTGTATATGTACATGTATTATACAGGCATGTCATATACTATTTTATATACAGTTACTTATCGTAGTTATTTTAAATTACAGTTTCTAGATTGACAGTGCTGATTAACAATAATCTATGGCTATTTTATCTGGCTTCGCTCAAGATTAATACATATAATATTTTATGCTTATTTTATATTTACATCAAAATATAAGTTAGCATAATTTCTTATACCTATTCAATTGTATATACCTACTGGTCGAATCATGTAAACCATTGACATTGGCTGCATCATGATGCGATTGGTTTCTTTTCACATGAAAGTACGTCCAATCCATTAACTTTACAGCATAATTTCTATATGTCAATATTCTTGTTTGTGTGGACTTTATACTTATTACTTTATTAGCAAAATTGTTATTATTTAGTATTCTAAATATTAAATGTAATGTATTTGGTATGTGCCCTAGTGTGGTGTGCGGATGGACGTCACGAGCGTTTGAGTTGGTACTGGTGATATCCTGTGAGGCGCCAGCGGCGACCTCAGCAATATGCTATGGCCGTTCTCGCTAGCGCATCCCATTTTTTGCGGACGGGACAGACGTCGCTGTAGACACTGTGTGTTGTTTCGTTCATTTTCGCTTTAACACAGTTCTTGCACGTTGGTGCTTGGGCCGCCAGAAGTTGATCGCATTCCGCCTTTAGGTGGGGACCTCCGCAGTAATTGCACAGGTCTACAGCCTCTGTGCAAATTTTCCGCCCATGCCCATATGCAAAGGTGATTGATCCTCCACCCGAATGCGTTGGAGGTCGATATATACTCTGCTGACTGACATAAGCCTTTGGTACAGTTTAGGTGTCACTCTGAGTACCAGATGGCACTCATGTTGGTTTCGAGCTTTCCTCCTGTACTTGACCTCAGCCTCGCTTATGTCGGTCTCCAGATCCCCCAATAAATTGTGATTTTGTTTCAGTAAGGCGGCCTTAACTTCTTCATTGGTGTTATACGATAGTAAGTTTTTGAGGACCACCAGTGGGCTTTTATTTTTGGCCTCTTTACATATGAGGTTTGCGCTCTTTTTAAGCTGTGCCTCAACCCTATCCAGCTCCGTCCTCGTAGAGCAGCTGAGAACAACCTTTCCGTCTCGTATTTTTCTCAGTTTCTCCACTTGGATTCCGCTTTGCTTGGCGTCCAGCACTCCTTTAATATGCTCGATGACTTCGCCAGAAGTTTCCTTCCCTTCGGCTGAGGAGACGATGAGGGAGTGCGAAGGTTTGAGCTCCCATGGTGTTTTGGGCAGTTTTGCCGCATCCGCGTAAGTAAGGGATTTTTCTCCAGACACAAGGTCTTGCGTCTGTAGTTTCATCACTGCGGTCCTAATTTCCTGCAACTCACCCACAATCTCCCCGTCCAAAAGTTGTTTTGTTTGGCGTAGGTCCTCTTGCAGATTTTGCATGTTAAAGTCATCGTGCGCGACTGTAGTAGTTTGTGACATTAAAGTGTCCATGTTCGTTTTCATTTCCTTTAATAGGGTTTCGGTCCTTGCGTCAAGATTTTCATTCAAAACCTCGAACGACCCATCCACAAAGTTTTCCATCTGTATGGATTCCTTACCCATTACTTTTTCCAATCGGGCACCTGTTTCTCTAATAAGTTCCTCCTGTTGGTTACAAGAAGATAACAACGTATCTAATATGTTCCCCTCTAATTTAAACACCGGATTTTCTTCAAGTTTTCCTATTCTCGTGCTCAGGTCTCTACCAATACGCAACAGGTGGTCACGGGTGTGGATAACGTTTTCAGAGATGAGATCTACAGCTTTCCCTATTTTATTCGACTTTTCCCCTCCCCCCATCTGGTCCATTTGCTTGTCCATATCCCAGATCAGTGCTATGATCTCGTCAATCATTTCGAAATTTAGTGCCTTCAGATCCCCTTTTAAATTTCTTGCCTCATTTAACGCCGCCTTGGCCTTCTTGCTATAGCTAATTGCTTCTTGGTGCCAAGAGGTACACTTTTGGTTCCCACTTTCAGTACTTCGCCTGCTTGCAGGGTAACTAAGAGTTATTTTTGTTGTGGGGTTACTCATGATGGCGACTATAAGGGAGATTCGCCAAATAAAGTGAATATTGTAAATATTAAAGTGTATATAACAGTGTATAAAATGTATAAATGTAAAACAGTGTATACCTAGCCTAAAATTAAGTACTAAATAGAGTTTTTGTTTAAAAAATGCAGGTCAATGACAATGGTCAATACAAAAGAAATCAAAGAGAAACAAATCCCTTTTTGTCACAAAATAAGTCAAGAAACACAATGTCATGTGACGTAGTAACAATAAAACTACGTGTTCTATCTAATATACGATGCTCGCTGAGGCCCCCAAGACAGACCTCCGCAAAGAATCCAAAAAGGAAGAAAAGAAGAAAAAAAGAAGAAAGAAGAAGTAAAAGAAGAAGAGACAGAACAATGCCTGTGGTCCCCAGATGTAGCTCGCAGCACGCCAAGAGCGCCAGAAAAACTCCCAAGTCGCTACTCCCAATAGTTTATGAGATACGACAACTGCGCGCCCTCAGGTTTAACGCCGGGTATGCGCGGCGAATTTTAAAATGTCTATATCTCGGCTCCTACTGGTCACAGAAACCCGACTTTTGCTTCTCCTGGCTGCCCCCGACGCCCCGCGTACGATGACACCTCCGGTTGCCGTAGAAATTATGTAGGTTCTAATTTGGGTTTGAGCAGACCCCCGCAAGCACAGTATAAAAATTTTCAGCTCGATAACTTAATTCTATAAAAAGTTATGGCTAATCAAAACTATTCAAGATGGCGACCGAATTGTCAAAAACAATATTAAAACGAGGATATCGCCGGCCCCCGAGGTCGCAAAAGCCTGGTTTTTTGTCTTACGCCCTAACCGAATCCGGTGAGACCCTAACCCAAAATTTTGAAAAGATTCATCCCCCCAATTTTGAAAAATTACCGGTGTATATATAACGAAAGAAAGGCCTAGTATGCCTAAGAAAACCAGGTTGTTCCACGATACCTGGTTCCCGAGATATATGCGTTTTAATTTTTCAAGATGGCGTCAATACTTGTCAAAAAAAGGCTAACTTCTAGGATTATTGACCGATTCCTGTTGTGTTTGGTTTCTATGGATGGGGAAAAATGTCCCCAACCTAAATCTGGCTCTTAAATAATTTTTTGTGTATTATAAAAGTATATTTAGAGGAAAAACACAAAAATAACCTTGTAAAATTTATAGCTACTACAATAAATGAGATAAAATTAATATAAAAATGCCTAAATATTCTACAGCACACGCCCTTAAATATAAAATTTATATGCATAAATTGCTGAAACTATTTACATGAAATATTGTAGAAAAACAGTTTTGACAGTTTTTCCCGGCTGGAGGGTCCAATTTTTTGCTCAAAAAATTTTTCTTTTCGCAGGGGTGGAGATGTAAAGAGCGCGCAACGAGATCCGTCGCGCAAGCGGGGGGGTCGTAGATCTCGTTCTCGATATATCTCACGTCTAAGTTGAAACAATTAAAAAAATTTTGTGTAAAGATGGTGTGCGGGAAAATTTTTCTGATACCGCGGGGGTGATACAAAAAAGGTACTCTACCTCCTACCTACCGCAAAGTGGTGGGTTCGGGACACTCCTCCTTCACCGACCACGTGGCCACGTGGTTTCTAGTTTCTCCGTGCTAACTCCGGACTCCGTTGTCCGCGGATGGTGGTTGAGGTGTCAAATTGAGGGCGAAGAATTCATTAAGGCCCTTCCCCCGACATGCGCGGCTGCACTCTCGTTGCTCGCAATCCGGAGTTATAACACTATTTCACCACACTTTTTGCCACTTTTTCACTTGTAAAAATTTTTTCCCGACACGTGCGGCTGCTTTTGATGTTACGGGCAGGTGCGCCTTACTAAGACGCGTGTAATGGTATATCGCACGTTTGGATCCGTTAACTTTAAACCACTTTTTTGAATTTATTCTCGCAGAGCGATGCAAAAACGTGGCGTTCAGAGTGCCGGACCTGCCAAGACTCCACCGGAGGGGGTTAGTTGCGTAAAGAATACCCGAAGGGGGATCTTAGCGCAGCACCCTCTGGGAGTGGCTGTCAGCCATCTAGTTTTGGGGAGGCTAGCAAGGAGCAGTCAGGCAAGGCACACCCTACGGGGGAGCCGAACTTGGCTGCACACTCTGCAAGCCATACCCAGAGTAGGAAGAGGCGCAGTGGGTGTGCCAACCGTAAGCGGCGTGAGCTGCAGCGGCAGATGGCACTGGCACCCGGTGCAGCCTCTTCAAAAAGGGTAAGGGAAGTGAACGACGAAACCGTCACTCAGGTCGGTGACAACAAGCGGGCAAAAACCCAAGGTGACTCCTACAGGGAGGCGCTGACAGGAGTCAAAATGGCTGTTGTTGCTGACAACTTCCCTGACGTTCTATTAGCTGCAGAGCAGTTGGAGCCTATACGAGTGGCCATTTGGGACCTGTTAGAGGCCACGCCGGATCCTCTGCCGGCTATCAGTGTCGGTGCATTGCACGGAGGAGCTCTGCACATTACATGTGAGGGAGAGAGAGCTGCAGAGTGGTTTTGCGGTCTCGACGGGAAAACGGTTGGGAACGTGAAGCTCAAAGTGGTCAGCGCTAAAGCGCTTCCAAGCCCAATCAAAATGGCCTGGAAGACCAGGAATACCTGGTGCCTAGATGCCTCCAGGGGACCATGCTGCAGCGCCTCAATCCCTCCTTAAGGACCTACGAGTGGAAGGTGCTGGGCACGCAGGTCGAAGAGACGCACACCAGGCGCATCATTCTGGTGGACAGCGTCTAGGCCGCGGTCATCAAGGCGGGCGGCTTCTGTCTCCATGCTGGCATGGACAAGAGCACATTCAAGATCCTCGAGGATCCGAACGTGCAGAAGGGGCCAGTTGATGCCGGCGTGGGGAGGGAGGCCCCTGCTTTGACAGAATCACGGGCAAAGGACGGGGAAGAGCCCGTAATTCCGGTAGAGACGGGTACGGCTCTCTTCATCTCTTCGCCTTGCGCGTCACCGAAGACCGACGACATAATCGGACATATTGATGGTCTGGTTTTGTCGTTGTCGCCAGGTACTGCGGAGGCGATGTTGGAAGAGGAGAGCAGGGGGGCTGGCCAGTAATGGCTACCACCGAAGGCGCTACCATATAGGCAGACCGTATGGCAGGACTAAGGTGCGTACAAATAAATCTTCATCACTGCATCGGGGCGATGGCCGTTCTGGCCCGCCACCTGCGGATAAATGAATATGATATTGACCTGATTCAGGAACCTTATGTTAAAGAGGGAAAGATCAGAGACTTGGGTGGGACGGGAGGTGTAAATTTTCATAACTGTTCCACTAATGATATGCGGACATGTGTATATGTCAGAAATGGCATAAACGCAATGCCCTTATACAATTTCGGTTCTAGGGATCTTACGACAGTTAAGATCAATATACGAGGGAGCGGAGGGCGGGATACTGTAATCCTGACCTCTGCATACTTCGACTACATGGACAAGGAAATAGTATCTGGACAGATAAAGGACCTTGTTGAATATGGCAGCCGGAGTCAGAGCAGGAGAACCTGGACATGATCCTGGGGTGCGATGCCAACGCACACCACACAGTCTGGGGGAGCACGGATGTGAATGTAAGAGAGGAAAAACTACTGGAGTATGTGGTTAGTACCTCTTTACAAATTCTAAATAAGGGAAACAGGCCAACGTTCGCTGACTGTAGGTGAGCAGAGGTAATTGACATCACGTTAGCCTCCAACAGGGTTAGCACTAAGATTGTCGAATGGCATGTGTCTGATGAGATTACCTTGTCAGATCATAATTACATATGCTTCAAGTACAGGACGCTGGTTCCAGCTCCTACAGCACCTAGAAGGAATCCCAGAAATACGGACTGGAACTCCTTTAGGAGTGACCTCAGAATAGATTTGGAGGATTCTAAGGGTAAGCTCAATTCTATATTAGACATCGAGTTTACAGCAGACAAATTGGTCCAGTCAGTGAATACGGCCTGGACAAACAACTGCCCTGAGAGGGAACTTAAACCCAAAAGGGTACCGTGGTGGACGCCAGAGTTGGTCAAACTGCGGCTAGAAGCCAGACGAGCGTTTAACAATGCTAGGACCAGCAGGGACTACAGCGGTTACGCTCGCTGTTTGACCAACTATAACAAAGCTGTGCGGAAAGCCAAACGGAAGGCTTGGAGAGCACACTGTGAAAACATCAGTACAATTCCTGAAGGAATGAGGCTCTCCAAGGCTATCTCGACTGTCAGAGCACACCCATTGACATCCATTAAGGATGGCAATGGGCAGCGAACAGGTTCTGGTAAGGAAACACTAGCAATGATGCTAAACACACACTTTCCAGACTGTAAGATAATAGAAAAAGAGCAGGAGGACCCGATCAGCCTGGTTGAACTAGACTACCGCACAACCAAAGCAGATTGAGACACTGCTAGGAAGGTAGTGGATGAAAGGAAGGTCGGCTGGGCTCTAAATGGTTTTCAACCATTCAAGTCACCTGGTCCAGACATGGTTTATCCCATCATCCTACAACAGGGAGCTGCACTCTTGGTTCCGCATTTGTGCAGATTATACAGAGCCTGCATAGCTTTTGGATACATTCCAAAGATATGGAGGCGTGTTAAAGTCATCTACATACCAAAACCGGGCAAAGTGAACTACGAAGAAGCCATACAGAAGGCATACAGACCTATCAGTCTTGAATCGTTCTTCTTGAAAGACCTGGAGAAGTTAGTAGATAGACATGTCAGGGAGGGAGCAATATGGAAATTCCCCCTCCACAGGCTACAATGTGCCTACCAGTCGGAAAAAATCCACTGAGACGGCACTACATTTTGTGGTAAATAAGGCAGAACATGCATTAGAGAACCGGGAAGTTTGCATTGCTGCATTCCTGGATATTGAGGGAGCTTTCGATCGGACCACCTTTGATGCCATCAGTGTGGCATCGGCAAATCACGGCATAGAGCCAACCATTTGCAAGTGGATCAATTGTATGCTCAGGGGTAGAATCATTAGGTCTGAGTTGTTAGGAGATGAAATGTATGCAACGACAACCAAGGGCTGCCCTCAGGGTGGAGTACTCTCACCACTCTTATGGTGCTTGGTAGTCAATTCACTCCAAGAACAACTCAACAAAGGTCCGTACTTAACGGTCGGATATGCGGATGACTTGGTGATACTCGTCAATGGAAAGTACGGTACGGTATCTAGTCTCATGCAGAAGGCCCCGATTACGGTGGAAAAATGGTGCAGTAGCAATCATTTATCGATCAACCCAGGGAAAACGACTGTCGTGCCATTTACTAGGATGAGGGATCTGACAGGGTTGGAAACTCTCTCCATGTATGGTACGCAGTTATAATGGTCCATGGTGGTGAAGTATCTAGGCATGACCTTAGATAGCAAACTAACGTGGAAACCTCATGTAGACAAAGTCATAGAGAAGGCCCAGTGGGTCTTCGGCATGATTCGTTCTACTTATGGGAAGACCTGGGGGCTAAAGCCCAAGGTCATCAAGTGAGTGGCTATACACGATGATGATAAGACCTATACTCACGTATGGAAGCATTGTCTGGTGGCCAAGAACTAAACTAGCTATATGCAGGATCGCGCTATCAAAGGTGCAGCGATTGGCCTGCATGGCTATAACAGGGGCGTTCCCGACTACGCCAACGGCAGCGTTAGAGGTCCTGCTAGATCTAACGCAGCTACACATTGTTGTGGAGTCAGAGGCGATAAAGGCGCTACACAGACTATCTGTGCATGGGCTGTGGAGCGTCAACACGCCGGTAACTCGACACACAAAATTGGAGATTTCAAAGGATCTCAAAAGGATTATGAGCATGGGATGCGACAAAATGCAACCATTGCACATATTCAAAAATAATTTTAAAATAAAGGTCCCCACGAGGGATGAATGGAGACAAGGTCTACAATCCCCTGACAAGGGATGTCTCATCTGGTACACTGATGGTTCCAAAATGGAAACAGGATCGGACGCTGGTATCTATACCAACGACTGCAAGGTGAGCCAAAGCATGGGCAGATATGCAACGGTCTTCCAAGCGGAAACCTATGCTATAATTGCCTGTGCTCAGGAGAATATGAACAGTAATGTCACTGACAGGACTGTATATATTCTCAGTGACAGTCAAGCTGCTCTCAAGGCTCTGGACTCGTGTAGGGTAGACTCCAGACTGGTCCTGAACTGTGTTAAGGCCCTAAACAAACTTGGCAGGAAGAACACACTCAGACTGGTGTGGGTTCCGGGGCATGCAGGGGTGCAGGGCAATGAGGAGGCTGATGAATTAGCCAGAAAGGGCTCGGAGCAACTGTTTGTGGGCCTCGAGCCATTCGTGGGACTCTCTGAGAGCACCGTCAAGGCAGCTTTGAATGCATATGGAAATGACAAACACAGGCTAGAGTAGAAGGCCCTGAGTTTCTGGAACACTCCAAGAAATTTATTGCAAACAGAGCCACAGGCTTCACCCGGAAGTTCTGCGGGTATAACAAGAGCCAAATATGCCTGCTCACAGGAGCGTTCACTGGCCATTTTGGCACCAACGACTTCCTGTGCAGATTGAGATTGGCTCACAATTCGATCTGCAGAGCCTGTGTAGAATAGGACGAGTCCATATCGCACCTACTATGTGAATGCGACGCGTTGGCTGGATTGAGTATGGGTCTGATGGGATTGACATATCCAAACACTGAGGACTTCAGGCTTCCCTCTGAAGTGTACGCTACGACTGATGCAGTACATTCATAGGGAGATAGCTAAGGGATAAATCTTGGGGCCGACACAAAAGATCCAAATGGGTCGAAGTGTCGCCGGTCTGTGCTGACTGGCTCCCATACATAAGATAAGATAAGATAGGTTATTTGCTAGGTTTAAGCAAAGGGTTGAACCTATGAAAAGATACTTGCAAGAAACTTACATATATTCCTTTGAAGAAGTGTTGCCTCGTCTTAGCCTACCGCGGTATCGTTTGCCATCTTGAGGAATCCATTGTGTTATCAATTTGGTATATTTGACGTTTGACAAACAAACATAAATATATGTATGTATGTCTAGCCCATTTCCATTAGCGTGGCAGCTTTTCGAATAACATTAGTGGTATTTGTGAAGGCTCCTAGGGCCCTAGGCCTAAATAGGAACATAACCATCCCTAGGCCCAAGGGATTGTTATGTTCTTATTTACTTTCTTAATTAAGCTTTTTGGGTTCCATTTTCGGGTTGGGCAAGGAGTCATTGGATTTTCTTAAAGAAAATCTTACTAGCATTACGGAGACTGCAATTATGATAATGCTAATAATTGGTAAGTGACGGCTCGCACCTTATTACGTGGTTTCTGGGAAAATATTAAGTGAAATGTGGGTGTAACGTATTACACTTCTTATATCCTATTTCCTGGAGGGGTTGGTATACGCGTACCTTTCCTAACACTTTTGGGGATATAGGCGTGAGTATGTATAAAAATACCTAATTATCTTTCAACGCTTTGACCAGCTTATGTCGGTTAAATCAGGAAATATGTAATACAATTAAGGCCCTTCGTCTATTATTATATAATGTATATAAAGCGCGAAAGTTTTCAATGGATACTTTGCAACTGCCAGTACATTGGCAAGTGTTAATAAATACGATGACTATTTTGCTATTTTGTCACGCCCGTATTTGGTGCGAGGAATAAATAGCTATTTTATCGTAGTTTAATATCTATAGTCAAACGAGAGATGTACTTTTGGCATTAACTATCAATCAACAAATTAAAAGTTTAATTCATTGATTGATAGTTTGTTTTTGCTCAAACACGATAGATCAATGTGTTACAATCAATGTGAAAGCTGAACAAATTTTTTCTGCTTCTTGGAGCGTACACATTCGTTATATAAATACTCTAAATAATAACTAAAGATAATAAAGCGTTGCGCAGATGACAGTCTCCTTTTCCTATGGGCCGAGTCAAGTCCAGCTCTGTCCGTTGTCATACGCGGTTGGCCGCAGCTACGGTCGTCACTGCATCGGCGAGAGTCGGTTTGATTAGGTGCTAAAAGGTCTATTAGACATCTGTCAGACTGGGCCGGGCACCAACAGACTTTTTGTCCTCGTCCTTCGTGTGCATTGTGGCCTCAGAATACAGTACAGTTGTGGCATAGATTCTATGTCCAGATTATATGATTGAAACAATACTTTTAATTTAGTACAAAGACAGCTATCCTCTAGTAAATTCACATTAAGATCACCACAAATAATAATGACCTTATTAATTTTTGAAATTTTATAATGTATCTCATCCATAACCCTTTCAAAACAATCTTACATATAGCGCTGAAGGAGGCCTGTATACACTCAATACAATAAACCGAGGCAACTCCACACAGACTATTTCAATAGTTCGTTCAACAGACATACTGACAATGTCATGGCGCTCTTTAAATTTAAGTAATTTATTTATCAGTGTCAATGAGTCACCATGTATTGCCCGTTCCCTGCTGAATGAGCTGCCTACCTCGTGATTATTAAAATTGAACATGAACTGATTGCTTTTTAGCCAATGTGTTAATCACTATAGCTGTCTCAGGTCGGGTTAAACAATAACAGCAGATATTTACTGTGCCGAACTTCGAACAATGATGGCGAAACTGGCAGTGAAACAGCCGTGAATCGATCTTCACCATTATTGCTCCATGATAACGCAAGACCTCACACTGCACGAGAAACCGTTGTAACTCTACAGGAGCTGCAGTTAGAAACCATACGTCATCCTTCGTACTCGCCAGACCTTTCTCCAATGGACTACCATCTTTTTCGTGATTTGGACAATTTTCAACGTGATAAAAAATATTTCTTCCCAGGAGGCAGTACAACATGCTTTCACACAGTTTGTCGAATCTAGATCCCGGAGTTCTATCGTAAAGGCATAAATAACCTTCCTTTTAGATGCTAGCAATGTATAGATAATGAGGGTAAATATTTGAATTAAATAAATAGGTACATCTTAGAAAAAAATTAGGTTTCAATACGAATCGGTAATTTTATACTTTAACCCCTAATATTAATATCCAAAATGCTGAGTTGAGAGCACGAAGGCGTTTAAATACCAATAAAATTGTTTAACGGTATTTATGAATAAGCAGCGATAGCCTAGTGGGAAACCGTTGGACTGCCACGCAGAGGTCTTGAGTTCGAACCCAAGGCGCGTATCACTGACTTTTCGAAGTTATATGCGTATTAAATAGTTAATTATCGCTTGCTTTAACGGTGAAGGAAAACATCGTGAGGAAACCTGCATGTCTGAGAATTCTCCATAATGTTCTCAAAGATATGTGAAGTCTGCCAACACGCACTAGGCCAGCATGGAAGACGGTAGCCTAACCTTTCTCACAGTGAGAAGAGGCCCATGCCCAGCAGTGGGACAGTTTAACAGTTTTTACAGGGCTGATATTATTATTATTATTATTTATGAATGAGTTTAATGGTAAAGATTAAAATATGTTTCGGACCATGATTGGAATATTATTTATTCATGAACCCACGCCTGTTTAACATTTGCGTTCATGTTCAGAATAATTATGGTGTGGACATTTAACCTATACCTGACACCAGCATCCAGACATACAATAGGTTTACAATTATGTCTGACATTCCAGCAATTGATAGGGTAATATAACAATAAATGGAAGTACTTTGTATCCGCAACGCAAGGTAGGTCTAGTGCACGAGTTCTATTATTAAAAAAGGAACTCATATATTTTGGATTGGTTATTATACAATAAAGTGCTAAATAAAAGGTCTTCTTTTACGGTAGGCAGCGGCTGTATCCTAACATTGCTGAAGTCCATGAGCAGCGGTTACCACTTCCCATCAGGTGGGCCGCTTGCTCGTCTGCCGCCAATGGCAATAAAACAGAAGGAACACGGCTCACCTGATACTAAAATGTTAGCGTAATCAGTGAGCTTGCCAATATCAGGACTCGCGAATCGTTCCTTCAAAAATAATTTAAATTAATTTAAGATAAATTTTGTAGCAGTAGGTATGTGAGCCTTGGGATCTTTCACTACCTGTTTTAGAAGTTGTAGATATGTAGCAGAAGCAATGACTTTACTACCTATAAAACTGAGAATGTTCATTCCTTTGTTTGCAAACAATCAATCGAATAATTATATTGTGGATTTAGTAGATATTATATCCACTACGACTCGGTGGCGTACTGGTTTAAGCTGTTACGGGTCTAAGTGTGCCTTGTGTCTATTGGTTGAATGTTTGTCAAGTTTACTGCGATACAGAATACACACATTGGATGGTAGTAGTATTTTAAATAAATAATATCATTTCGTTTATGTTCTACCGCTGAGGCAAACAATAAAAAGGCCTTTAATAAGAAAAATAATATTCTAAGTAACAGTAGTTTTATGTCGTATGTATAAAGGTCGTACACCTACGGGCGACTTTGGCTCATTTGTATTGTCATCCGATAATTGGCATCACCGCGCACTTTTACTCATAATCATTTCGTTAGGTAGCTGCTCATTATCATGGCAAAATAACATACTCAATTTTACATTACATTATGGGTATTGCCATATTGTAAAACATATTTTAAGCCTTAAATAAGATTTAAGTATATTTTATAATCAATCAATCAATCAAAAAATTAATTTATTCAAGTTAGGTTAGGTTAGGAAGTAATTTCCATCAAGGAGGCGGTGGAGCGGGAGAGGGAACGTTTAAACCCTCTCCCCAACCGCAGAGCCGGGCGCCGGAGGGCGCGCGATGACCTCCAGCCACCCTGAGGTTTGACCTGGGGGTGGCGGGCTTTGTGGGCCTGTCCGCCATCCGTTCAGCACCAGGTCCGAGAGGCGGCGTGCGTGTTCCCGCGCGCCTCTGTTTCGAGTCCGTCTCCCCCCTAGGGGGGGAGACAGTAGGGAATCTTATGAAGTGAGTCCTTTGGGTAGGTCTCTTGTGTAGTGGCCTGCCGTTTCATACGGCGGGCCGTAACCTCGGCGGGGTCGCGACCGCATGCGAAAGCGATTCGCGCGGCCCCGTCGATAGTGGTTTTGTCGAGGAACACCGTGGTAGGTTTAGTCGGTATTCCGGGAGGTACATTATCTTTTAACATCTTTCTTTTACCCCGGCGAGTCCGACATAATCCCTCCGCCCGCCCCCGCGGAGGGGTATGCGTCATTGCATTCCCCCACGTAAAAAAAAAAAAAAGG
Organism: Catocala nupta; assembly: GCA_963675205.1. Classification (NCBI taxonomy): domain Eukaryota; kingdom Metazoa; phylum Arthropoda; class Insecta; order Lepidoptera; family Erebidae; genus Catocala; species Catocala nupta. The sequence continues at coordinate 36,205,992 of OY776078.1, forward strand.
TTAACACTTATGAAGGTCAAAGTTACACTAATTTTTTCCCTGTGAATTTACATTTACTGCCACATTCAGCAAAGCAAGGGTGTAGGGCTCATGAGAAGAACGGGCAAGAAACTCATGGCCACTCTCACTTTTAAATTGCCAAGTGTACAATAATATTTCATTTACAAATCATAACTGTAAGGTGCTGCAACCATTTCTCCATGAGCTACTACTGAACATACTCAAACATTTAATAAAAATTTATGGTAGCCTCTAAAGCAGCAGTATGGTAAATAGGAGCATCCATTTACATGTATATAAATAATCAAGACAAGGCATGATTGTAGTCCGTAGTTTAATCTAACTGTTTAAATAAAAATGTAGTAAGTATATAATATGAAAATACCTGTTTATATTGTAAGCGCTGTGACCCGGAGTATTTTACGAACTTACAACGGACGGACGAACGGACGTATGATATATATATATGAAGTTCATTGCTGATACAATATCAATTAAATGCACATCAGTTTTTGCCATTTCGAGAATCTAACTTGAGACCTTGTGTACAGCAGTCACATACATCGCCGCATCGGCATGTACCACTCATTTTGACTTCTAATTTTTGCAATATATCCTGTTTGCCTCAAACATGATATATGTACTATGAAAAATAAAAGTCTGGTTAAAACCAACAGAATTTAGTTAAGTTCCAGTCAAACAAGTTCATATTGTAATTACATAAACCTGCTTATATAACTATAATATGACGTTTTCATTCGTCACTGTTCTTTATTCAAACGATTAGTGTTTTAATCTGTTCTTAATTACTCTTTTGATGCGAGTGCAATTTTGGTCGTAGTACGCAAAATAAATACGACCGCGAACTGTAAGCGTTAGATTACTCTTCGGAATGGACGGCTACGCAAATAGGTCGAATTGCATCGCATCGATCGATTGCGCCGTACCTACATTTACTACTACTTAGACTGGTTTCACTGGCGATACACTGCATGTTTTACAGTACCTATACTATGCATACGTACGTATATCAATACGAACTGAGAATTGAGTCAGATATAGCTGGTCTTACGGAACAAAATAGCGAGAGCTTAAATTATCTGGTTTTAATCACTTCAAAAAAGCTGGGTGTTGAATTAATCGAAACTGACATTGACCAAGTACAAAGAGTAGGTAATAAATGTAACGAATTTTCTAAGAACTTCGACAAACCAAGATTGATTGTGGTAAAACTGTTAAGCAAAACCAAAAGAGATGAACTACTATCTGCTGCTAGAGTGAGACGTAACATCACATCCAAGGACATCGTCAGCGGTCCAACATCTACTCTTTACTTCAATGAACGACTTACAAAACCAAACAGAAAACTATTTGGGGAAGCAAGGAAACGGGCAAAGGAGTACAGTTTTCGTTTCTGTTGGGTACGAAACGGGGCTATTTACGTCAGGAGAGCAGAAAGTATCAAGGAACGGAAACACCATACAATTTTACTTTTTTTATTATTTTTATTACGTTCATCTGATGACATCGAGCAGCTTATTGGCTTTGTTAAAGGTACGTTCCTTGTTTCATTCCGACAGCCAGAATGATTTATTTCGATCTATTACTAATAGTAGTGTTGTTTCGCAATTAGTTGTTATACATATATAGTTATTTTGATTTTATGTATAATTTTTATTTTATTTATTTTATATTCTCTTCAATGTTGTTGCTGTACTTGTAAAGCTTGAAGTTATGTTGATGTTATTTAACACCTAACAAATATAGTAGGTACTGGATTCTAAATATATCATATTTAGAATCAAGTACCTACTATATTTTTAAGTTATATTAAATCCCATATGTTTAACTCGTACAATTTCTGCTGCCCAGTGGCAAAATCTATATCTGAAATAAAATCTCTAAAGTTGAATGGTACCTACCTAGATAAAATTGACAACGCTTTTAATGTAATTTGCCACAAAGTCGATCACGCTGAGCAGTGTGCTCCGTTAATTTGTAAATATAATTTAATATTCTGACTTTTAACATCAGGAGCCTGCAACATAACTTCAACAGCTTCATTATAGTATTGAAAAGATTTAATTTCAAGTTGACATAATTGTTCTAACCGAATGCTGGATAAATAGTGGGTCGGTTATTAACCAATTATGTAGATATGAATATTCTCGGTGACCTCAAAATTCATAAACCGCGCAGGTTGTATAGTGATCACATACCAAATGTAATAACTGTTTTAGGTATATACCGGTCGCCGTCATTCTAGACTACTAACAAATTTTTAAGCTCTCTCGTATCTCTCGTTTTTAAGCTCTCTCGAATTAGTTGCTAAAAATATGACTAATAGCCCATGTTATGTAATTGCGAGGGATATAAATATTAATAAAAATATAGTCAAACGTATATAGTCAGAGTATGATTCGGCATGCGAATCATGCTCTGACTATATCTGTCTCATGGCTCACTTGGGTTTTTGGGCGGCTATAAATAAGCCTACCCGCAAAGAAGCGTGCCTTGATCATGTGTTCGTAAATATCTCTAATAGTTTTGAATCTGTAGTTTGTACTTCAGCAGTTACTGATCATGACCTAGTGATAGTAGGTATCGGCAGCTAAACACCAAAGCCCAAGCGGGACTCATTTCCAAAACTCTTATTAATTTTGACTGGGATGCTATAGGCTCTGAACTACAGACTGTTGATTGGTCAATAGTAACTGCCAAATCGTGTCTTAACGAAGCAGTCGATACATTTATCGATATTATATCCTCAATAAGGGATCACCAATAGTTACTCATGTTACCGACGTAAAAATATAATCAAGCCATGGATGACACCAGGGCTTGTCAGATGCTCAATTCACAGAGATAAACTATACCTAGATGCACGTAAATACCCAAACAATAACCTAAAAAAGTTAATTTATACTCGCTATAGGAACTTTTACCAAGATCACTTAAGGAAGCTAAAAATCAGTATAATAAGGAGGAAATAGAAAAAAGCCGTGGCAATCCAAGTAAATTATGGAGTACTATTAAACGTATTACTAACTCTATAACAACAAAATCTAACTCTTGTTACCTATGTAACATTCAGGAAAATGTAGAATCATCTCTGGAATTTGGCTTTATGCAATAAACTGCTAGCTTTTATTTGTCAGCAACTTGCTAGTAAAATACTAACACGCTTAAAACAGTTGGAGAAAACTTTAATATCTCAAGTCCAAGTAACTACCTCATCATTAACCTCTTTTTTATGAAGCCAACCAATACAGACGAAATAGGGAATCTAATTTTACAACTAAAGGACATCTTTAATCAAAATATGACTACTGGAACCTTTCCAGATAAGTGAAAAGTCGCTGCGGTGACACTTATCCACAAAATTGGAGCAACCAATGTCCCAATAATTATAGGTCCATTTTTTTGCTGAGCAGTTTTTCAAAATTATTTGAGAATATCACTAATAAACAACTAGTTGATTTCCTAGAATCCAATAAATTACTATCAAATCAATAATTCGGTTTTCGTCCATTCCACCAAACACGCTGTTTCATTATTAACTAATATTATCTCTCAACGTCTAGATGAGGGATTAGCGTGTTTGGGTGTCTTCCTTGACATGGCGAAAGCTTCTCCAAACATCAACTTTCATGTGTTTTTATAATACCGCTACTACTGCTTTTCCACCATATCTAAAACTGGTCGTTCATACGTGCAATACTTTAAGATGTTGCTGTAATTCTCTAAAGCGATAACTTGCTTTAAGTAGCTAGGGGTTATTATAGATGAAATCTCTACTTTAAGGAGCATGTCATGGGTAAGTCTGCTAGAATCAGGAAACTCATTTACGTTATAAAACAATTACGCGACGTGGAACCAACAAGCTTGTTGAGGACTGTTTAATTTACACTAAGACAATTGATTTTATAGTACCGCATCTTGGCTTGGGTGGTTATTGCCACCTCCTACATGATTACTCTAGAAAGAGTCCAACGTGCAGCGCTTAAATCAATGTTGAGAAAGACCTTCCGATACCCAACCGTTGAACTCTTCAATGACGCTCAGGTCCTTAGTGTCAGACGACTGTTTTTAAGCAAAATGATTCTCCTATCCCATAAAGAGGTATTAAATGCAGAAAACTATAAAGACATAATCAGAAAACGCGTCTGTAGTCTCCAAATTCCACCAGTCAAGACAACGTTTGCATAGAAGTTTAGTGCATATCTTAAGACTTATTTATATAACAAAATAAATAAAATTTGTAATATTCATTTACTGTCTCATCGTGAGCCAAAGTTAAAACTAAACAAGACGTTTTTAACGTTGACTTACCTCCAAACAGAAGAACTCTTTAAAAGTATTATATAGTTAAGAATGATTGCCCTATTTACCTTATTTACCTTATTAGTCTTGTTGGATGTTATTAATTATTCTTATTCTCTGTGTTAGGGCAAGCTTAATAGCTTAAAATATGTAGTGAGTAAGCGCATATTGTATATTATTTATCATGCACTTGCAGGAGCAACTATAGACTACGGGGTGGGGTGGTTAGTGAATAACTTTTCCTGTACATTTAAATAAAATTAAAAATCTGTTAGTTAGATTATTAAAATTATTAATTAATAAGAGCACAAAAGATAACCTTAACAAAGATAACGAAAAATTATTTAAAATCTGCATAATATTACCCATAGAAAAGAAAGTTAAATTATTAATTATCTTAGAACAGCGTAATAAAAATGAATATAAAAATGAAAGCGTGTATAACCGACCAACCCGCAAAGTAGCACATAAAAATAAATATGTGGTGCCTAAGGCTGCAAATTATTTTGGCCAGCGGACGAGGAGATGGCTAATCCCGACATTGCTAAATGAGTTGCCACCAAAAGCAACTACTGGTGATTTGTCTAAAAACTGTTTAAAAAGCATATTGCTTAAACATTATTTAAGTATATGTCCTTAGCGTAACATTGGTTGCGGACTGACATGAGGGGCGCGGTGGAGCCAGCGTTGCCTGTCGCGTCGCGCCGGCGGAGCGAGATGGAGCTCTACACATGGTTATGTCTTGTTCCGGCGCGCTGCTCCGGGCTGTGCGGCAGCGGGGCTTCGCCGCGCGGGCATGTCGGCTCGGCCGGCTAGATGATTTTTAATTGTTAATTAATTGTTTGTATTTAATCTATCTAGTATATGAATATATATATATATATATATATATATATATATATATATATATATATATATATATATATATATATATATATATATATATATATATATATATATATATATATATATACATATATATATATAGACTTTTATGTATCCACGAGAATACTGCCGACCAACTGTAATGCAGTTTGGCAGGAGATTTTGTGTCTTAATATGTATTTGTTCAAATAAAAAAATAAAAAACATTTTCCCACAGGACAAGCTTAGCCTTAGCTTACTGCGGGGAATTTAATTAATTCAGAAAAATTGTTAAGAATGTAAACATTTCTTGAATTTTTAGACCTGTTCTGTATTATTTGGTATTTTTTATGGCAATAAAATATTATTTTTTAGTTTCTCTTAGCTCAGGTATTTTCTAACATATTATATCAGAAAATATCTGGCCCTTTAGCCCTTAGACAAGGGTCTAACGTCCTTCGAGAGTTTTAATCAAAGATGGGACGGAACACCGACAGCGGCACTAGCCGCAACAGGCGTAGGAATATTGCTACGTATGGATTCTAATATATGGGTGATTGGTGGACCGGTGTATTGGTAACTATGGATGAAAACCAGCATCTGCCCTGAATACTCAAATAGCATCAATGCAATGGGCAGACGGTGACTCGCCAACTTACTAGATGGGCCCCCTGAATAGCCATCATAGGCATACCAGCCAGCAGCAGAGGGCAACACCGGTGCGAGCGGCTAGGGGTGTCGAGCGATGCGGCGGCGCCGGTTTCACCATCACGGGTCTCGTGACAACGGAGACCCGGAACGGGTTTCCCCGTAGTTATGCCCTTGAAAATAACACTTCTACCCCAAGTATATAGCTCTAGCGGCCTCCCTTTGACCGGACGATCTAGGCAAAACAGAGTTGATAAAGTTGAATCCTACGGGTGCTCTTGAAGTTCCACCCCAGCCAACCAGTAACAGCAAGCTGGAGACGAGGCCCTAGTTGATTCTCAGAGACATTCAGGATCACAGTGTCGCCACTCACATTCAGCTCGCCACAAGCTGCCCTGCAGTTTGTGCGCTTTTATTTAACCTGGTGATACATTTTTTGTTTATATCACAAGGCGAAGGTGGTAGTTCAAAAGCTAGTGTACTGTGCCCTCCGACATCGCGTTAGTCTCATGATGAGATAACGACTGTCCCAGAGGGGTTTATTATTATTATTTAAATTATTAATATTAAATACCTGGATTATTATTATTATTTAATAAAATTGTAACTGATTGATGTCTGTCTGCACAAAGGATGTATAAAAAGCTTCTTTGTGCAGACATCAGAATACAAGATAGAATCCAAAGCGATTGTTTTTATAATTTGTCTGTCTGTGTGTTTATAGACGCATCACGCAAAAACTATTGCACGAAATTGAATCTATGTGCAATGTAAGTATGTGGCATTTCTTATTAGAAAATATCCAGATTTCACCCAGCCTACAATATAGTCGTTCGTGTTATTTTTACTTTATGTGCGAGTGGGTAGATGCTCCTGTTTTTTATTTTTAATGCTTGAGTGTATTCACGACAGTAGTAGGTAAATGGTATCATGGTGGCAGCTCCTTATAATTTGTTAAATAAGCAGCATTGTAAAATTGACGATCAAAAGATCGTGAATTTCTAGGCCATTCTTCTTATTTATTTTACGCCCTTGCTTTGCTGAAAGCTGCAACAGCTAAATGTAAATCTATAGTAAAGATAAGTAAGTGCACCCTCTACGATCATAAATGTTACTTTGTGAACTAAATTAATAAAGATTATGTATTTTAGTTTTGATAACATGCAGTAGCATGTCGTGTGTACCTAGTTTTACGAGTCAACAATCAATCAATTTCGCTCAAAAATCGTTCTATTATTAATAAAGTACATATTTATTATGTATTTTCCATTATAACATAGTTATCTGAATTGGCAAACAAACAAACTGTTACAAAATCATTTAGTTACTGCCTTCAAACTTCATTGGTTTTCAACAAATACATATGACAAATAAGACAATACATAGAGACGGCTTTCTGTATATTGTCGGTGGTGACTAGTACGTCACGTTTGTTTGCTAAATAAGACTTATTTAAATAGCTTAAACTGTAAAGTTCAACAATAGTAGTGTCATATTTCAAAATTATGTGACAAAAGAGTTTTAAAATTATTAACACGACAAAATCCGTATATGGTAGTTTCATTTTAATGTATAACATTGGCATAAACGTGAGACAATATTTTGTAAATAAGACTACAATAATATTGTTTATAGTTAGTCTCTACTCTCAGCTTTTCTAAAATGACAGAGGGCTGGCGACTCTAAGATCTCTATCTATTAATGTTCAGAAGCTTATCATATTTGTTATAATATTCCAACATAGAATAAATATATTATCTCAACTTCTTGCGCCTGCCTTCGGCTTCATCAAGGTAATTGTTATGGGAACGCAAAAAAGCGTATCCTCTTTGGTAATGTAGGTCATGATCAATGCGTCATGTTGTATTCAAATCTGTTCGACGATTTACGCATGACTGAATAAAGGCAAAGATTTAAAGTAATGTTTAACTGTTAATGATGCATGCATGATGTTGATTGCCTCGGTGACGTAGCAGTAGTGAGTGCGACTGCTATGCATAAAGTCTCGGATTCGATGTCTAATTTACATGGTAGGGTAGGAACTTTCTTTAAAAAAAATCTCAGCAACTATATGGAGGCTGGTTCTTTGCCCGTTAGGAAGCAATAGACTAGTTATCTATAATATACATACATACATGGTATCTATAACTATAATTGAAGAAATGTGGGTGTGACAGACGTTTTTTTACCCTTTTGACAATATAGGAGTGATAAAGAAGACGCATGTATAGGTGAGCTACGCCAGCCGTATATTTTAATATGTCGTTTAATTATTTGTAATAGAAAATCAAACAAATTAAAATAAAATATTCTTTAATTTCAGAGAATTAGGTACTTTCACTTAGATATTGTTAAATATTTGGTGAAACTCAGTTTCAAATGTACATAGGTAACACGAGTAATTCTTCAATGTAACTGAACGCGTCTTGCAATTATGCTACAACTTTATTATTGTGGAGGTGTTCTCCAAAGAACCTTGTTAGGACTCAAGCATAGCGCTAGGTCCATGTACCATTTGAGGACACGAAGCATGGGTATTATAACGACGTAAATAAAATACTAGTGCAAAATATTCTCTATGCACGGCTTCCCATCAACGGTGGTTGTTAGTGTGAAATAATGGTTAAGTAATCATATTAAAGGTTAATTATATGTAGATCAAAGACGTGGGAGTTTTAAAAAAATTATAAATATTTTTGTTATATTTAGATGTGTAATGAATGTTTCAGAGTTTAATTTATATCCACTATTGGTGCTGTTGAGGAGCTTAGACAGAGGATTCAATGCGAGGCAGAACCATAGTGGACTAAGAGAGTCTCCCTCGAAAATGCCATTTCCGAGGTTGTCTATTGTTTACCCGAAGATTATATCCATCATATTCCCGAATTTCATTTACCCGAATTTCATTAGCCCGAATGTTTTGTTTGCCCCAAAAAGAGATATGACATACTTTTAATTGCCCGAAACTTAGATACCATAAGATACGAATGCCATACGTATTGTTTTTCATATTTTTAATTGCCATAATAATTATTAGACATAATATTTATTAGACATAATATTTAAATGCCAACCTAACCTAAACTTTTTTGATACCCAGGAAAAAATGCTTGATGCACTACCCGCCGGCTAGGGGACGGGACGCCGGCGGGGCGTGTGGGACTCACCAGCCGAGTGCTGGTATACCCACTAAAAAAACCTGGGGTGTTCCCTCTCTCACCCAATGGGAGGGGGCCAGTTGGGAGTCTGAAAAGATTCATCCATAGCAGGCCCCCAACCTAACCTAACCTAACCAAACTACTTCTGGGTGGTTTATAAAAAAATAACCACGAAGGGGATGGCGGGTTTCCCTTCTAACCTAACCTATCCGAGTCGGGGTGCCCTAAAGTCCCGATTGCATCCAGTTTCTCCTGATATAACAACCTTTACACACCCAATGTCGATGGCAAATGATGTTATGGCATGTGATAATTAGGGCTTACAATGATTATGACAAATGATGTTATGGGAAACATAGCTTCTAACACGTGAATAATATAGGAAATAAGAGTAGGGCAAATGAATATTACGTCATACAATATTATGGCTGTTGACTATTATGGCAAACGATATTAGGGCAAATAAAATTCGGGCAAAGCAGTTCACACCCATTTCCGATGCTGATTTCATCTGTAGTGATTGTATCTGTACCATTAGAAAGGTTTAATGTTGTTCTCCAGTCAGACATGACATTTTTCAGAAAGCTGTTTGTCATAGGGTTGATCTTGTTGATGTGAAGGACTCGAATTAACTATGATAGAGGTACACTCAAAGGCTTTTTTATAGTCTATATATGAGATATGCAGGTCCCTTTTGTGACTATGGGCGTGTTTTAGAATTGAGGAGTCTATAACTAGTTGTACCTTACATCCTTTATGTCTTTGCCTAACTTTCTGCTCTTCAGACATAATGTTATTGTATTCCAAGTGTTTGTTAATTTTATGTGTAATTAAAGATGTACTTAATAAGTTTATAAATAGTTGGTAAACATGTAATGGGACGATATTGTGATGGGTTTACAGTGTCACTACTTTTGGGTAACATATAAGTAATGCCCATTGTTATGAATTTGGGTAGTACTTGTTCACCTTTGATGATTTCTGTAATGTTTTTTGCCAAAATATTATGTAAAGTACCTACCTATGGCATTCCTGATGCCTTCCAGTTCTTTATTTTTCTCGTAGCTACCTCTACATCATCTACCGTAACATCACAAAATTCCATATTTTCCACATTGATCATTCTACATTATTCATCTTGTATCCATTCTGCTGAATCATTGTGATCATGCCGATTCTTCCAGAGATCGGTCCAGTAGTTTTTTAGGTATTCTGAGTTGGACACTTCTTGTGTAGGTACGTTGTATGTTATTCTTTTGACAGCGTTTGCGATTAGACGTGTGCATCCGTATTGTAATTTAATTTCAATTCGTAAAATCAAAATCTTTATTCAATGCCTGGAATTATTCCGCGCTCACTTGCATCGCTACGTCATCTTGCACGTGCTACTATAACGCTTGCTCCGCGTCATAAGCGACAGCGTTTTAAAGCACATTTATGTCTTGGGATTATTATTTAAATTATAAAGAATTATTAAACAAGTGACAGTACAGTGAAATAAACTATTAATGTAACAAGTGAAAGTTATTAGAGTACACAGACAATATCTATACCGTTTTATCGTTTCGCTTTGTTAATTTTACGAATAAAATTTTATAGTAATCTGATAAATAACATATTACAAACACAATACTATTAGTGTCAGTGCCCTGTGATACCTAATTAAACAATAGTGTATAAATAAGTTATCAATTCAAAACTGAAACACAATTTCATTATTACAAATCACAACAGTTATTGGTTAGAAAGTGAACTGTTCCAACCAAACGCGTAAGCGACAATTGCACGGCGCTTAAAACTTTTCACTCGCGAACTACAACGCGCATACTTGCACTTGCTAGGACAGCGGCGCTTCCTGGAATTTTTCGACCAACGCGTCGCCCAGCTGAGCCAAATTATTATTATACGTAGTTTACTGCACTAAAAGTAATACTGACCTACGATAACAGCTCTCACCAAACTGCAAGGTTGGATGATATAAAATATTTCTTTGAAAATTCATTTTTATTTCTCAAATCATGTCGAGAGTAACACGCTCTCCTCATACTATCTCAGTTCTGGATACAGAAAAGCAAGTTGTGTTGACCACGCCAGATCTTAATCACAAAACAGAGGTGGAAGTACCAAAAATGACTACCAGAGGTAAACGTGTTCAACCAGAGAGCTCACCAGAGCACGCATGGAAGCCATTCGAGAATAAAATAATGAACCTTCTCTCCTCTTGGTAAAGCGAGCAGGATAATTTGTTTTTGAAATTAACTTCTGAAATTGCTGTGATCAAACTACAAAACGCAGAAATACAAAAAACAAATGTCGAGACCTTAAAGACAAATTAATTTTTGACCAATGATTATGATTGCATCAAGAAAACACTACAGAAATTGGAAAATGAAAACTATGAGCAAAAAATTATATTATAGAACTAGAAAAGAAAGTGACAGATTTACAGCGTAGCGCGCGTTCCTCATGTGTGGAAATAAGGCATGTCCCAGCAACTGAAAAAGAAACTACTGAAGACCTGGCATCTATTGTTTTGAAAACATGCAGCACATTACAGCTTTCTGTAAAACCATCCGAACTACGCGACGTGTATCGTATACCAGGAAAAACGGTACAAGTAGGCCTATAGTGGTCGAATTTATAACGGTACCTCTAAAAAACCAGGTATTAGAAGCATCCAGCAGGTCTGTCTCCAGCTGCAAAACTAAATACTGGGCACCTTGGCTTTTCGGGTGCGTTGAAACCCATTTATGTAGCTGAACATCTGCCTGGCAGCCTGCGTCAATTCTTTTACGCGGCTCGTACATTTGCCAAAAATAATAAATATAATTTTTGTTGGACAAAGAATGCAATAATCTTTCTTCGTGAACGCGAAGGTATGCCGTCATTCATTATCAAGCTATCAAAATGCCTCGAGAAACTACAACAAGCGGAGTAATATTATTAACAAAGCCTTTCTATTTTCTATGATCTCAACAATATTTTACAGTTTTATTAAATGTAAGTTTTCACATTATATAATTTTAAATTCTCACTATTGCTACTATGTTTATATTTTGATTTTGCTGCCCTTTATTATACTTATACTGATTTGATAATCAGTATAAGTATAATAAAGGGCAGCAAAGGAGGAGGATTGATATCCTCACTGGTCATTCAGTGTTGTAATACACTCAACAAAACGAAGTTTACATAATTATTTCATTCTTTTAACATTTACTGACGTCCATAATTATTTGATTAAAACAGCTGTCTTCTTCAAAAATTTAGTGTATTATCGTTCACATAAATTTCTGTCAGGTAATCATTATTATTATTGTTAGAGCGAAAATTCTTTACTTGTATTTGATATTAAATTAAATGCCTTCCTTCCTTCCTTTATTCCGACTTCCTTCAATATACACTTAAAATTATTAAATAACAATGCTTGATATACATATACTAGATGAAATTGATCATTTTGGTATAGCTCATTCTTATATCTGCACACCTGAATCAAGCAAAAAATTTATTAAAATACTCCACGGTCAAAAAATATTATGTATTTAAATATACGTAGTGTACATCGAAATTTTGATAGCTTTAGGGTATTTTTTTCTAGCATAAACATATCGTGCAATATCATAATTTTATCGGTATGTTGGTTAGATACAGTCTCGTCGAATATACCAAAGCTAGAGGGTTATAATTCGTATCACACGAGCAGACCAAGAAACCAAAATAAAGATTCATTATGTTCGTAAAATCAGAACTACCACATTGTATTTCAGAACCTAACCTACCGGAAGCTAGCTGCTTGGTTTGTCATTTAAAAATAAAAACGTTTCTGTTTTAGGGATATACCGTTCTCCCTCTATACGTCATACTACCGATCACAAGCCTACACTTATAAACATGACCTGTAAAATTATACCTGCATACGCTAAATTCAACCGCATTATCACAAATTATGCTGCGGTCACTTCAGAGATCACTTCTGAGGACGTAACATAACCAAAGTACAAGATGCAAATATAGCAGCAGAATCATTAGTGTCCAAGAGTAGTTCCATCATCGGAAAACATTTAAAGCTTGTATATATCACTTCTAATAATTAAACCTTGGATTACTAATGGATTACTAAGGTATATAGGATACGACATAGGGACAACTTGGCTCGCAGACAACAAAAAGAAACCGATAATTATATTCTTAAAGTAACATATAAACGATACCGCAATTTCTGTAACAAACTCATAAAGAATTTAAAAATTGTATATGTGAGAACTGAATTTGAAAAAGCTAAAAATAACCCGAAAGCTACCTGGAAAACTATAAAATTAATATCGAGTACCCACCGTGAAATCATTAATTGTTCAGAATTACTTAATATGACCCCAGATAATAACGTCTCAATCAATAAAATTAATGATTATTTTGCAACTGTAGGCAAAGTTTAGCTGAAATGCTCAATCACTCAAGCTCATCGACTAATGAATTAAGAAATAATATAGAATCAATTAATTATTTGGTTCTTCTACCAACCAATGAAACAGAGCTATCGAAATTAGAAGCTATTGGTATACGTGGACCAGCATTTAAAAATTTTCAGAATTACCTCTGTGATTGAACACAATGTGTAAAAATAAATGGCTTAGTAAGTGACAGTAAATCGCTCACTCAATTTTAGGCCCAATATTATTTATAATAACTGTTCAATATTTACCTATGCTGATGACACCGCTTTACTTATACATACATGGTCATGGTTGGGACGAGACCTTAAAATACGCAGAAGAAGCCTTTAAAATGATAATGTGTTGGTTATCTAAAAATCTTTTAACTTTGAATTTAGAAAAAACAGTATATTTGCCTTTTTTTTACAATCTACTTCACTTCCTGGTCCAGATTCACTAGTACTTAAAGCCCATATATGCAGCCATAACTGGTCCAATTTACAGTGTAATTGCCCACAGTTAAAAAGATTAGATACCATAAAATATCTTGGAGTCGAAATAGATAACTTACTGAACTGGAAGCACTATCTTGCAAATCTCATCTCAGGGGTTCGTAAGCTAATCTACATCTTTAAAAATTAAGACTCTCTGTTGATTATAATACTTTGCAAATGGTACAAATGGTATATTTTGCACTATGCCAGTCCTTGTTGACATATTGCATCACAGCATGGGATGGGGCGCATAAGACACTAATTACTGCTTTAAAGGGACTTGCTTATCTGTCTCCGAATTCCTGGATGAAAATGAAAGAAAGGAGCGTTTTATATTACGCGAAGTAATGATTAGGGCAAGGAAAACGGACATTTTGCAATAATCACAAATAATAAATTGTATATAAACGGCAAACTAACAACTCCAGAGGAAAAAATTACCCAACAAGAGATAACTGAAATACAACACTACCAAACTGCAACTTGCAATCTACAGCATCCACGCGATAACAATACAGAAGCCATGAACCATTCCTTTCGTACACCACGATGATCAAATGCTCAAAATTTTATTTCAAAATGCACAAAGCCTATATAATAAACAACATATCCTAGAAGCACTTATTCAAGAATAACCTATATTTAAAGCTTTAAGCACAGCTGAGACCTGGTTGTCGCAGCATAAAATAGAATTAATCCATTTAAGCGGATAAACATAGTATTGTATTATCATATTGCCGCAAAAGTCGAATCGGTGGTGGCGTCGCCATCATCCTTCAGAATAATACCGACTTTATCGACAGGAGTGATATTACTAATATGTCAATGGATTATGTTTTAGAATTATGTGCAATAGATTTAACTGTGGAGAATATATTACTTATTAATATGTATTGGAATAGAAGAGAAGAGGAAACATTTTATTATCAGATGAAACAAATACTAAATTATATAAATAGTAAATATTTTAAACGTAATATAATCATCGGAGGCGATTTTAATATAAATATATTGGAAAATAACTTTAAAACAAACCAATTTCTAGATATAATGCTGGAACACAAATTGACGGAACACAACAACAACCAACCCGCATAACGTTGACTACATCCACATGTTTAGATTTAATTTTCACAAACTTTAATATCAACACTTTTTACACGTCAGTTGTAGAATTTGGCTTCTCAGTACACAACTGCGCTATTATCCACATAAAAATACCCCAACGAACAACGCAAACCACTTGTTACATAAATAAAAGGTTATTTAATAATTTTAACAAACAAAAATTCAAAATTGAGTTACGAAATATAAACTGGTTAAATATACTAAAAGTAGATAAAAATATTAATGAAAACTACAGCGTTTTTAACACAATTATATAACTAATACACTTAATAAATACATACCCATTAGAAAAACTTTAAAAATAAAAAGCCCTGTTCTGCTAGAATACTATTATAAAAAATACGAAAAAGTATTAAAAAATGCAGTAACAACATCGAAAAAACTACATTATATAAATAAAATGCATAAATCAAGTAATAAAGTGAAAACCATGTGGAGTATCATAAATGAGCGTACTAATAAAAAAATCAGATATGAAAAACATAACATAACACTGGAACGTAGTAATTTAGAAATGTCTGAGCCAAAACAAGTAGTGAATATATTTAATAGTTTCTTTGCGTCTGTCGGTATGAGTAATAGTCAGCCAGGAAATAACAACCCTAGTAGTACACGAGTTTTACAACCTACAGAAAACACCATGTTCTTGCGACCGGTCAACCCATACGAAGTACACGAAATTATTATGAAACTCAAAAACAAAAAAAAGTAAAGATATAAGTAGATGGGTTTCCACCTTTCCTGGTCCAACAATGTTTACAACGCTCAACTACATTAGCAGTATATAAATATATACAAAAAGCCCTGAATATTTTAAATAATAAACAAAAAGCCATAGGCCTCTATTGTTAGATATGACCAAAGCATACGACAGAGTCCAGTACAATATATTATTATGCAAGCTATATGAAATAGGTATCCGAGGTAGAACACACAAATGGTTCGCATTCTTTCTACAAAATAGAGAGCATCAAGTTGAAATTGAATATTATAATAGTCACAATAAGGAAATACAACATATCCGTTCTGATAAACAAACTATCAACACTTCAATCCCACAGGGTAACATCGTAGGAAGCCTGTTATTTCTAGTGTACATCAACGGTCTCCCAATTACCATACAAGGACCCTGTGTGTTATTCGCCGACGACATCTCTCTTTTGATTTGGAGGCAAAAATGCCGCTGACATAAATGACAAACTGATAACCCTACTTAATAGCACAGTGAACTGGATGACCCAACACAATTTAGAAATAAATTACTTCAAAACCAAATTAATTACATTCCATCCACCACAGTTACATATTGATTTTGTATATAGAGACACCGTAAAAAAAAAGATCAACGAATTCAGTTTACTAAGATTAAATATAGACACCAATATTAACTGGAAATCACATGTACATAAAATTTAATCTAAATTATCAACATTTTGCTACGCTCTCCGGGAAGTTAAAAAGACCACTGATATAAAAACCGCTCTAGTCACTTACTATGCCTATGCATCCTCGTGGCTAAAGTACGGAATCACCCTATGGGGTAACAGCACAGACGAAGGAGCATTGCAAATTATGCAAAAAAACTTAATAAGAACAATAGTAAACATAGATAACACAGTAAGTTGTAAACCTCATTTCCGAAAACTAAAAATACTTACCGTTCCTTGTATGTTTATTCTCGAAACATGTAAATTTGTCAGACAGCACAAACATTATTAAAAAAGAAGGGAAGATTTAAATACAAAATATGCACTTAGACACAAAAATAGATTAAACTTACCAACATCCAGATTACAAATACATGCATCAAGTCCCTTTTTTTTTTTTTTTTTTTTTTTACGTGGGGGAATGCAATTACGCATATCCCTCCGCGGGGGCGGGCGGAGGGATTATGTCGGACTCGCCGGGGTAAAAGAAAGATGGAAAAGAAATAATGTACCTCCCGGAATACCGACTAAACCTACCACGGTGTTCCTCGACAAAACCACTATCGGCGGGTCGCGCGAATCGCTTTCGCATGCGGTCGCGACCCCGCCGAGGTTTCGGCCCGCCGTATGAAACGGCAGGCTCCCTCAAAAATTCCCTACTGTCTCCCCCCTAGAGGGACGAGACGGACTCGACACAGAGGCGCGCGTGGGAACACGCACGCCGCCTCTCGATGCATCAAGTCCCTACGTTATGTCTATAAAAATATATAATAAATTATCAAATAACATTAAAAAGAAGAAAAATTTTGTACGTTTATCAACAAACGTAATAAAATTAGACCAGAGGAATATTTAGATACATTAAAACAAAAACTTACAGTAAAATCACAACGGTTAGCCAGGTATATGAAAGCATTGCAAAGAAAGGAAGACAACAAATTTTTTATTACAAATGAAAAACGTTTTTATAGAACGTTTAAAATAATAATAATAATATTAAATAATAATAAAATTTGTTTACCGAAAGAATTACAATTAGGTACACTTACAAATAATATTGGTGTAAAAATAATATTTTATAAACAATAAAAAGTAAGTGTTTTTGTTGAACTCTGGTTGAACTCAACGTAAGATCTAACTTGTGTTATAATAATAATAATACATTTATTTGCCAGAATATTGTTGTTACAAGGTGTTACAGATTAGAATGTCCATAATATTCTGCCGTTTCCGGCGTACAAATTTTTACAAAATATAATGGTCAGTATGGTCAGTAGAAAACTTAATTAAAAAACAAATATTAAATAATCATAGACTAAAGCAACAATGTTATCAAAATTTTATATAATGTCATGTTCTAATTTAAATGATTCAATATTTGCATTCAAGAAGTCATTAATGGAATAATAACATTGGTCTAGTAAAAAATTAAATAATTTGCCTTTGAATGTCATAAAATTAAGTGTTTTAAAAACATCAGGTAGTTTATTATAAACACGAATTGCCATACAATAAACATTCTTTGAGAACAGTGAAATTCTCTGTTGTGGTACATATAATTTATGAATTTTACGACTTTTTCTAATTACAACATCATTATGCATTTCAAATAAAGTTATATGTTTATGTACAAAAATACAAATTTCGAGTATATATAAGGCTGGGAGAGGTAAAATATTAAACTTTTTAAACAAAGGCACACAGCTGTCTAATGGTTGGGCTTTACCCATTGCACGAATACATTTTTTTTGGGCTCGAAAAACTTTGATAACGTCTACAGAATTACCCCATATTATAATGAAATAGCGTAGAATAGAAGAAACATACCCATGATAAGCAAGTAAGGCAGCATCAGTACCAGCTACGTGTGTTATTCTACTTAGAGCGAAAACAAATCTCTGTACTTTAGCGCAAAGTTCGTCTATATGTGCTTTCCAGTTACACTGTTTATCTATTCTTATACCCAAAAATTTTACATTTTCTACTTCTTCGACAGTGTCATTTGCATATTTTATTTCTAACTGCGAACGTTTGCTGTTATAGCATTGAAACTGAATTATTTTAGTTTTGCTAATATTGGCGTGTAAGTTGTTATCTTGTAACCAGTTTATTATGCTGTTTAATGTGTTATTGACTTCGACTTGGAATTTAGGAATATTATTATCTGTAAGTTCAATACTAAGGGTGGTATCGTCAGCATATAGAATGCAATTATGGGTAGTGGCATTAGGTAGATCGTTAATGTAAAGTAGGAACAGAAAGGGTCCCAATATACTGCCTTGCGGAACACCACAAGAATTTTGGCGAAATGAAGATCTGCAAACATTTTTTTCAGATTTTGTATAATTGGATATCTCCACGCATTGTAGGCGATTAGTTAAGTAACTATCTAACCAATTTAAAGCATTACCCCTAATACCATAGCGATTGAGTTTGTACAGAAGCAATTTGTGATTTACGAAGTCAAATGCTTTTGACATATCTAGAAATATAGATAATATTGGTTTCTTTTCATTAAGATTGGAAGTAATCAGTTTCATGAGAGTAAAACACGCCAGGGTTGTAGATTTATTTTTTCTAAAACCAAACTGTTCCTTTTTTAGTATTTCATGAGTTGTCACAAAGGAGTTTAATTTATCATACATGACTCTTTCAAAAATCTTTGCGATTACAGGTATTAAAGTTATGGGGCGATAGTTGCTCATATCATTTTTATCTCCTTGTTTATACAATGGTTTGACTATAGAATTTTTTAATCTTTTGGGGAACACACCCTGAATAAATGACAAGTTAATAATATGGCTAATGGGAAAGGCTACAAATTGAGAACAACGTTTCAGTATTTTGGTATTAATTTCATCATAACCAGTTGAATTAGTGGAATTCAGAGAATTAATAATTTTATATACACCAAGAGCATCAGTCGGGGTTAAGTAAATGCTATTAGATATGTCAATAATTGTTTGTTTGTACTTAATGTCAGAATTTTAATTAGAGTCAATAGGTTTATTTGTCAAGTTAATAAAAAATTCATTAAAATGATTAGCTATTGTGTCAGCATTAGTGTATGTGCACTGGTCAATCGTGATGGAACTAATTTCAGGTATAATATCCTTATGCATGCTATTCTTTTTTATAATATTCCAAGCAGCTTTACATATATTCTTAGATTTAAGTAAGTACCAAGTGTTCTCAATTTTCTGAGCGTGTAAAATGCATCGTTTTAATATGTTTGTGTATTTTTTATACGCTTGTATATGATGATTTTTATTAGGATTTATTAATCTGTATTTTAGGTACAGGCTTCTTTTCTTGATGCAACATATTTTTATTCCCTTTGTGATCCATTTATTTTTTACAGGTTTATTTGTAATCTTTATTTTCAGAATGGGAAAGCAGAGATTATAAAAGAGAGTCAATGTGTCATGGAAATTATTAAATGCTATGTCAGTATCCTTTATCTCACATATTTCCGAAAAAGAGAGGGATGACATACAAGATATAAACATTTTTATATTTTCTTGACTTAAGTCTCTTCTCTTTTCAAACCAAAATTTATGTCTGCACTTAGTTGTATCCATATAAGAATCGAAACATAGGGATTGACCAGTCTCATGATCGGATAATGCAAGATTATGTATTTGAGGCTGAGCGTCGGGTATATCGCTAGCTATAAGATCTATGCAGGATAATTTTCTAGTTGGTTTAGTGATGTAATTATAAATGTTGTAATTTTGCAAAGTGTATTCTAATTCTTTAAAATTTTTATTTACCTTCGTCGCGTCAATATTCCAGTCTCCACACAATATTATATTATTTTTATTTAACTTATTTTTAACGTTTAGGGATTGACAAGTATCAATTTTTTTTTCTGTACGTCAAAATAATATGGAATCGTTCCTTTTTTCTTTACAATTGAACTACTGTTTTTAAGGATTGAACTACTTGCGTCTTTTTTAGACTGAGAGCGTCTTAACTTAAGTGCAGTATCTATAATTTTTTTGTAATTAATGTTATCTATTTCTATATTTAATTTGTAGCAAATCAGTCTTTTAGACATGGAATTATAATTTTCACCTCTATATATATTCTCTGTGGTATCTATAAACTTACAGTTGGAAAAGTTCTTTAAAAACAATTTTAAATGGGTGTTTAGTAAATCAACGTTCAAATACGCGTTGTTTATTACATTCACAACAAAAACTTTAAATTTTTTTAATTTATGTATTGCGGTAGTCATCTCTGAGAGAAACAAGTACGGGTTTTTATCATTACTCCCTATGCCTAATATAACTACATCATCGTCATGCAACGTTTTTATACAGTCGTCTATATTACTTAATATCTGTGTACTGGTAGCCCATGGTTTTGACCATCCTGACACGGAATACACACTATTCCAGTTATTTTTGTCCCGTTGTATCTTTATTACCTTGGCAAAATTACGTACTTGTTGGTCACCTAATATCAGAATTTTTGGCGAGCAGGTCTTCTTGCTATCTTCAGTAATTCCCAAGTGTTGACTATCTCTTATACACAATGGTGATACCAAAGGAGGTTGAGCACACGGGATCCCTTGGCTGTCTTCAGGTGTTTGTTTCTTATGTGTGGTCCGTTCAGGTTCGGTAACGCTGTGGGATGGGATGGATGTTGGCATTTTTACCTCCGAGCTACTAGACAAAGGCGTTTTTTGTTTAACTTCCCTTTGAGTCGGTGAAAGTGTTATGTAATCTTGAGTACATGGTTGGTTATACGTTATGAGCGGAGAATTTTGGAATGAATCTGTAAGACGACATTTGACTTTAAGTTTATGAATGGATGATTGGCGTAAATTTGACACAGGGCTTTTACATATTTGCTTTAATATTTCTATCTCTTGCGACAGCTGCGCTACTTTTTCAGCTCTACATTTTCAAGGATAACATTTTCTAATTCGTTTTGCGTAGATTGCAAGTTTGACTTTAGGTTACATATTTCGGTGTTCAATTCATCTCGATATAACGCCGTCATATGCATAGATGCGTCAAGCTTTCTGTTTAGAAATTCATCCGAATATGATGAGTTAATGGAGGTACTCATGTCCATTTTTTCAGAGATCTACATTTTGTTAAGGGTCGTCTGAAGGTAATATTGTCTAAGCTTTCCATCTTGTACAGCTTATTCGTATTAATTTATACCAGTTACTTCAGCATACGTTTTATAAATTTCAATTAATTGTTTATGTTCTCTAATATACTATTAATTTGTACCAATTAGGGTTTAATTTTATATAATGGTATTACCAAATCATGTACTTTTATTTTTGTACAGTAGCAACACTAATGACAGTGTCATCAAATATGTCAAATATGACAGATTTTGATTTTGTTCAGCTGCTCACTACAAGATGGCTCTATAATAAAATCTTAATAACAAAATTATATTTTTTTGCAGTCGCAACTCCAAAGTTAGTGTCAAACTTTGTTTAGCTACTCTCCACCCGAGGCGCTAGTTATTATACAAAGCCAATTTTTGAACATAAAATTTTTCTCCAACGGTTCTTCAAAATTATTTTTCACTTATTTCACTGTAAACCGTTGTTTAAACTTCATTGGAGTATTATGTTGTCTAATAAATGTCTGTACTCACTATTGTATTATCCATATATATCCGCCTAGTGGTTTAATGTTGATATATGTGTTTATTGACACTGTATGTTATTGATCACTTTCTTGTTAAAAATTTCATATTAACCGGAGATAACACTGTCACTACGTTACTAGTCCATTGCCTACTTAGTTATCATAAAAGTTCCACTTAATATTAATTATAACATTATTTATAAAATATAATTTCCGAGAGCGAGTACCAGCGCTCTTCAGTAACACGTCATACATGAAATATTATTATATTTAGATTATAGTTCAAACTTACCAACATCTAGATTACAAATACATGCATCAAGTCCCTACGTTATGTCCATAAAAATATATAATAAATTATCAAATAATATTAAAAATTAAGAAAAATTTTGTACGTTTATCAACAAAATAAAAGACTTTCAATACAAAAATGTTACTATGATATAAACGAATATTAAATTTTAATAATTCATATTGGTGCCAATTCTGTTGTCACAAAATTCTCTTATCTTAGCTAAAAATCGTCTAAAATTAGTTTAGTCCTATCACTTTTAGCGATTTCAGAATACGAAATGTCGTTTGACAGGACCAGGAGGTACCAATTAGAACAAAAAGTAAACAGTTCCAAAAATAGATCATAGATGGCACTATGAGTTCCAATATTAATATTAAGATCAATCAAAATGCTTTATTGGAAGAAAATTGACAATAAAATGTTATTATAAATAAACATTGTACATATTTAATTAACGAGCATCAAGGTAAACGCATTTATTTTATGATTTAAAGATATCGATATATCAGTATTTTTAACATCACACATAGGTAATCTACCTATCATTTCATTTTACATATAGGGCTAGATGAGACGCTAGATGGCTCTTTTATATGTTTATACAAGTCTACAAAAACATTGTGTTTTTATTTCATACCCTTCTTTTCGTTTACTTCAATATTTGTTTATTACCTACTGATACTAATTAATAAGAAATTACTTATAATATGAAAAATATGTATGCTTAACAAATGTCAATGTATTAAACAAAACGTTTTGTTGTACTACATGGCATTATATTCAAACACCTGGTCGGTTCTCGTAACTTCTATTGTCAAATTTAATTTGCTTGTGCGGCAGTAGATATAGCGCAGTCGTTGGACTCGTCGGCGTTATAATAATCATTATCTCTGTGCTACCTACTTATTCTGAATTGAATTACAAACTTACGATAGACATGCCGATAGAAATTGAGTTTTAGTAAATCATAACAACATTTTACTAAAAATAGTTAAGTAAATATTAAGTAACCTATCATAATAATTATTCTATAAAATTAAACACTGTTATTTGTTTATACCGCTTTGTTAGTTTGGTTTTTACGCAATTTCTAGTATTATTTGATCACTAGACGCAACTCAACTAAATCTGTTTCAAAGGGCCTGAAAGCTAGCTAGGCAATAAGCACAGTTGTGATTAGGGTTGCCACCTTTATTTTGAACAAATAGAGTATGTTTACTATCTTAGGTAAAAAGGTACATGATCTGAAAATAAAATATTACTTATTTAACCTGCCTTTTGGTTACCATATTTTTGTTGGTGCTAGTTAAATCTAACAAATATTTATTATTAAGGAAAGTCGTAATCGGATTTTTACAAAATATGTCTATATTAAGATAGATAAGCAAATGATTTTATTCAATTTAGGGAATCTTTATAGCGTTGCTTTAAGTTAACAATTAAATAAAACCTGAAAAAGCGGACATAGGTAAAATAAAGTATCTTCACGTCCTTTATTTTCTACTAAAGTATAAATTACGTTTACCCGAAATCACGTACAATACTTTACTATAAAGTACCTACGGTTGGCAACCCCAGTTGTGCTTGTTGTGAATTTCATATCCCTTGATGAAATACGCGACGATCAAGTAAATGGTGCTAACTATCGTTTAAAGGAAGGTAGTTCGTAATAAACGTTTTTTTTAATCAACCCGTGACCACGATCCATGCCTGTCGGTCGAAACGTCGCGTCGGGCAATCAATATATTTTACCTTTTAAATACTTTATTGCGAGTAAGATCCGTTAATTAGCATTATGGTATATTAAGTACCTAGTTCATAATAGCCTGATAATGTCTTAGTTTGTATACAATCCTCTACAACAACAAAACGAAATCTTTTGGAACAGAATACACCAGCGACCACACCGCTGGAATACACTCATCGCACGCGCTGGTACGGGCGCGGGGGTGGGCAGGGTAAGATCCGCCCACCCCCGCTACAAGGCCAAGTATGAAACGATGTTTACTATTTGTTTTGCTTCGAAAAATATAAATTATGAGCAATATTTTTAAAAATTGGTTGATGTTTGCTTCTTCCTGTTGTCGACGTCACATGACGATATTATGACATAACATTTCGTTTCGAATATTATCATTTACTATTTTACTCACATCACGCACTCATCACATCACACTCATTATTTTTTAACTAGTTACTATTAATGTGTTCATATCTGGTTTGGTTGACATTGTAATAAATATTCGGATGTAATAGTAATATTACATGAGATAAATATTTCTTGGACGTCGTCGTCACCATATATCCTTATAATTATTATTTAGACACGAATATTTAAATAAATCATACCAAAGCATGAATAGTGTTTTAGGATTAGTAACATCGCATTTATCATGGTATATTAATGTGATCTTTACTTACATAAGTACCACAATATTCATTAATTAAGTAGGTAGGTACTTATCTATTGTTTTGTTGCTTGACTTTTAACTATTATTACATATTAATTATTGATTTCCCTACAAAATCAATAATTAATATGGATATAAAAGTAAAAGAATACAATGTCAATAATTATTATGACATAGTTAAAAGATTACGAGCCATGACTACGTAAAGCATACCTACTAACTCAGTTGTTTTTTTTCCTATTAATAGGTACATTGTATTTTATAGGAGGTATATCAACAATTATATTATTAGCTTTAACTTCTGTTAAAGTATTAAGCAGGTCCAAATAATTAATATTTCATAACAAAACTTCAGTTGACAATCAAACTTCGACTCTATTGAGAATCGACGCGGCAGGCAGGCGCGCTACTCGACGCCGCGGCTACCGGCAGCGCCAGCGCTCATACACGGTATTATACACGAAAATTCACGAAGCTGATCGGAATAAACCGAACGCCGCCGCCGGGCGATACTCGCGCGTGCGTGTGATTTGATTTCAAGTATGGCGTGGTTTAATCGCTTAAACCGGGTACTTATCGACGTGCGGAGTGTTATGGGTTCGATTCTCACACAGAAAATAAATTATGTTCAACAGATTTTTTGTGTTAAGTCTGTTATACGGCAAAAGAGTAACCGTATGAGTCTTTTAAAAAAAAGTGCTGGTTATTATATTTATTTTTCGATAGTTAAATTCAAAATAATCTATGTGATGTATTTTATAAATAGTCATAACTCAGTAAATTTCAACAGAGACTAAATACTAGGCATTGCGCAGTTGTTTTCAAAAATCTGAGTGCAATATTTTATGTTATTTTATATTTACAATTATAGTGAAATATAGATAACTAACTGCCAAAGTAGAATTCTATTTGCCAATGAGTTATTTTCAAAGTACCCGAACATCAATCGCAATCGCATACATAATGAAATATATTGTTTTATTAATACTTTTTAAAACGCATTCATTAAAATTATATGAAAAAAATTCACGAAAATCCGATCCACTAAATGAGAATCACCAAAGTGTGATCGTAGGCATTTCGGCACACAAAACTATAGGTAGGTAGATAACTTTTATTTTCAAGGATGCGCACATTTTGCATCGGCTCGTTTAAATATTAAGTTCTATCCGTGGTAAACAGTCAAGTAAGTACCTATTTTACTGTCACAGCGCCATCTCTTATGAGCTGTTATCAAATAGGATTCGGAACTTGTGTACTTGTTATGGGTAGATGGCAGCAGTGGCGCTAGTTTTGTTCTGCCATCTAGTGTAAAAAGATAGGTACCAAAATAGCAAGTAGAATAGCCAGAGTTAGGCGTGTCCAAGATTTTTGTATGGGATTGAGTATCTGTACTAGTATAGTATTATATTATCTGTGACAGGACTAAACTAAATTTTAGAGATTTTTAGCTAAGATAAGAGAATTTTGTGACGACAGAATTGGCATTATTATGTAAGTATATTTAGAAAATTAGTTTAATACTTACCTTATAACAAATTAATAATAAACTATAATATAATATTAATTATAAAACGTGAGTTTAATTAAATAAATATCTTTTAAGATCTAAAATTTATTTCAATATGCTATATGATAATAGAATGTTCCTTCTTCTCTCCTAATTTTGCCGTGCCCGACGGGATCCATAATTGTTCTCTCTACATTTATAAGACCTGTATATACATTATGGAGTGCAATAAACGAATTGAATTGAATTGAATTGACACATTTTCTGCAATTGGAACGAGCACAAAGAGCTGTCTTAAAGGTTATGACATTTAAGCCTTTTAGATATCTTACAGCACTCCTCTACAGTAATTGTCAAATCCTTTCGGTACCTAAGACAACTTTTTGTTCTCCAAACAACTCCCTCCCTTTTGATGCATGTATTAGCAAGAGACGTACACCTTACAGAGTATGTCCTTCTCTCGATTGTAGAACAGCTCTAGGTCGTCGACATTTTCGGATTATTAGTGGTCACATTTACAATATGATTAACACACACACACACACACGCAAGCACGCGCGCACACACGCACGCGCGCACACACGCACGCACGCACGCACGCACGCACGCAAGCACGCGTGTTACTGAAGAGCGCTGGTACTCATAACACAAGTTAGATCTTACGTTGGGTTCAACCAGAGTTCAACAAAACACTTACTTTTTATTGTTTATAAAATATTATTTTTACACCAATATTATTTGTAAGTGTACCTAATTGTAATTCTTTTGGTAAATAAATTTTATTATTATTTAATATTATTATTATTATTTTAAACGTTCTATAAAAACGTTTTTCATTTGTAATAAACAATTTGTTGTCTTCCTTTCTTTGCAATGCTTTCATATACCTGGCTAACCGTTGTGATTTTACTGTAAGTTTTTGTTTTAATGTATCTAAATATTCCTCTGGTCTAATGTTATTACGTTTGTGAATGGTGTGTACTTTTGTTCTTCTGAAAATTACCTCGATTGCTGCAACTTCTTTTCTACTTCTATTATTATTAATGTGCCGGGTTAACCTGCCTATATCTGCTCTTAAATGTTGAATGTCATTTTCTATCCGTAATTGCCATGCAGGCTTTAGAGATTTATGGGTTTTATGCGGAGTATTAGCTTTAGGAGCTCGAATTTTATATCCCAGGTTCTCGGAAATTGGAAGTGCGCTACAGTAGATTAAAGTGTGAATATGATGTAAAACGGAATCAATTGAGAAAAATCTGTTTATATTTGCCTGTTAAAAATATCTATATATGCGTAAAGATTTCTGCATTCTCTAAGTTTTGGTAGTTTAGGATGGACTGTTGGGTTTGTACCATTGTATTGTATAAGTACGGTCTCTACTTGATTTATTAATTCTTGTGCCGTTGTGTCTATTTGTGTAATTTGATGCGACAGTGTATATTCTGTTAGTTATGTGACTGGATCAGCCCCGTCTGAGTAGAAATATGCGTCTGAGTAAGTGATGTCATCAGCGAATTTGTTATCGTAGTAGAGGGTATTTGTGTAAGTGAGATGTTGGATGATGTAATTGATTTAGGTTGCAAAATATAATCTGGAGGATTTGGTATGGATGGTAATACTAAATCTGATGCTAAATACAGTGTACTTTCTAATTCTTCTGTCCTGAGTTATTCTGATGCTTCATATATTAACTTACTAATAACATCGTCAGACAACCTTTTATTTCTAATTATCACCCTTCTTTGATCTGCAATTCGTTGTACTGATACTTGTAAGTGTGGATATTTTAAAACAAATTGGTCGTGAAGGTTTTTGCAGTATATAGTCCTATATGTCTCTAATTTAGTAATATAAAAGTAAGTGCGCATGATAAAAGTATTGATTTCGTCATTCCATTACATACGCACTCTAGGTTTGCCAGTTTTGGTGGTCACAGGACAGCTATCTGGTGCCTCCTGCGAAACACCGTTAGCTGGGGTTACGACTCTATTATTGTTACTAATAAGTGGATCTATATTATTCTGTTCGTTATAATTACTAGTGATTGAAGGTAATATTGGGACTGATGGTGTATAATAAATGATACTTGAGCTATATGGTTGAATTGGGGAACTTGTCCTGTCTGTCAGTCTGTCAATATTGTCTGCGGGTTCGGCTGAAGCATCTTTATCGGTGGGAGCCCGCCTGTTCAGCCCCTCACCACTGACGGTTCGCATGCTGAAACACCCAACGTCAGCTCCAGGTGTGCCCCAGCGGTCCTCTCAGTTTCTTTTTAGAACGAGTCTCCATATTAAATGGGTTACCATTGCCATGTTAGCCACGCCAGTAAAAAATTTCGTGTGTCCGCCCCCTAAGTGTGTCAGGTGTTCGACTCGGACGTATGGTTGGGATTTAGGGCCTTATTATTATTATGTTTCTCTTATCACAGGGCCATATTATATTAGAAAATACCTGGCCCTTTAGGAGGCTTACACGGAGACATGGTTCCAACGTGAAGAGGCCCTTCAAGAGTTTTAATCAAAGGTGGGATGGAACACCTACAGCGGCACTAGCCGCAGCAGGTGTATTTTTTTTTTGCAGGTGTATATTTTTCTGTTGCTATGTATAGATTCTAATATATGGGCTATAGGTATGTGTGTTTGGTGTACCGGTATATTGCTAACTATGGATAAAAAACAGCGTCTGCCCTGAATACTCTAATAGCATCAATGCAATGGGCAGACGGTGACTCGCTAACTCACTAGATGGGCCCCTGAATAGCCACTATTGGCATACAAGCCAGCAGCAGAGGGCAACACGGGTCTCGTGACAACGGAGAACCGGAGCGGGTTTCCCTGTAGTTATGCCCTTGAAAATGACACTTCCACCCCCAAGCATATAGCTCTTGTGGTCCTCCTCTGACCGGCCGACCAAGGCAAGCCAGAGTCGAGAGTAATACGGGCGCTCTTAAAGTTCCACCCCAGCCAACCAGTAACGGCAAGCCGGGGACAAGGCCCTAACCAACTCTCTGAGGCATTCAGGACCGCAGTGTCGCCACTCACATTCAGCCCGCCACAAGCTGCCCTGCGGTTTGTGCGCTTTTATTAAACCTAGTGATACATTTTTTGCTTATATGATACATAAGGCGAAGGTGATAGTTTAAAAGCTAGTGTACTGTGCCCTCCGATATCACGTTAGTCTCATGATGGGATACCGACTGTCCCAGAGGGGTTATTATTATTATTATTATTATATATATATATATATGTGTGTATGTGTTAGAGTGTATATGTTTGTATTTTGTCAATGACTGCACGGCGTCGAGGTCACCTTGCCATTATGTCGAGCGTCGTAGGAAAATGCACTTCGTTTTTTGTTGGTTGCTATTTTTTTTGTATTTGTCAATTAAGTAGTATATGTCATAGTTCTATATAATATCGCTGCGCTGCAACGATATTAGTAGTTAGCTAGTTCAATATGATTCGTTTGTGAAGACTCTATATCTACATCTACGGCATTGTTGACTAAGAGGGCGACTGAATTATTTACGGAGTATAGTTAAGAGCACGTAGGAATTGCTCACAGTTAATTTAAGATTTTAATGACCGAACCTTCAGGGCACTTCTCTGCACTGTCTCTGAATGAAGATAACAGGTGTTGTGGGTACTGCCTCATGTAGATATTATGCATTAATTGTTATTATGCAGTATATACTAATTTGATAGCTACTGACTTACTAACTACAAAAATTTATATTAATTTTCTAAAACGAGCAGATACTGTGTAAATTTCTGCATGCCAGTATAAGACGTTCAACTTTCTGCAGTTTTAATATTAAACACAGTTTTTTATACATTTGACACCCGCATTAGGTATAATTCCCCCTTCCCCTCGGACCTCTGTGTAGTACAGACGTGTTTTAAGCAACAACTCCGTCTTTTTTTATATTAAATTGAAATAAAATCTAAAATAAATTCAGTGAGCTACTAGGAGCATAGAGAGTTAAGGCGATCTCTCCCCTAGCACGCATCTCACGCACATAAATCAACAGCTGCACATAAATCAAGTAAGACTTAATTACTCATACTCTACAACTTCAAAGATACGACTAGGGGTCAAGTTATGGTGGCGGAAAGAAAAATCGTATGAAATCGTCGATAGCTGACCAGAAAGCTGACCTCTTGGCCTCTAAACAACTTTTTGCTCCTGCTAACTACTGATTGCCTGGTACTATTTGCTCGCTTGACCGTTGATCGCTGGCAACATGCCGCTACGTCACTCACCGCAGCGTACGCCCTCTACTTCTGCCCGCGCCCCTGATGTTGAGCTGGGTATAAACAAACCTTACGATTCCGATACTCCATCCGAACGGAGCGGCTGCGGAAACGTTAGCGTGCGTCCTAAGAGGAAGCGTGACCATGATAAAGACTTCAAGGACTTAAAGACCGAGATGAGAGCTCTTTTTTCTAGTTTGTCAACTTCAGTGGACCAGCAGTTTAAGGACATCAAACAACAAATGGTGGAACTACAGGAAAGTCTCCATTTTATGTCGGATAAATATGACAAACTGCTAGAAAAGATGAATTTCTTAGAAAATGATCGTGTTCACGATAAGAAAAAGATTGAATTTTTAGAAGACAAAGTGGACATGCTTGAACGTAAAATAAAAGCAACAAGACTAGAAATCCAAAATGTGCCACGAGTTTCAAAGGAAAACAAAACGACGGAAAGTAAAGAGCAGTTGTGTGAGTTAGTAAAGTCCCTTGCAAAAACGGTCCAAGTGACTGTTCAAGACGAACACATAAAAGACATATATAGGCCCTATACACACAAAGACTCCCCAAGGTCGCTCGTGGTTGAATTAAATAGCACATTAATAAGAGACGCCATATTACGAGCTACAAAATTATATAATAAGGACAAACCCGTTGGAGAAAAATTAAATTCGTCCCATCTAAACATAGCTGGACCTGTAATGCCTATATATGTAACAGAAACTCTCACCTTCAAGACACAAAAGCTGTTTTACTTGGCACGGGCTTTCGCAAAAGAAAATGGTTTCCAGTACTGCTGGATTTCCAGAGGTATCGTTTATCTTCGCAAAACCACTGGACAACCACAAATCCGTGTAAACTCGGAAGCTGAACTACTTAACGTGAAAAACAATATTTGACTAGTAGTAGTTAATTTTCCTTTTTATTTTAATTGCATGCTTTTTGTTTTAATAGTATATGTTTTCCGTTTTACTGTTTACTTACAATGTTTTTCATGTTTAAACTGTAATTTAAAATGACATTGCTCAAAACATCGCTCACTCACTTACATCGCTCCCTTCCAAATATTACAACTTGCCCACAAAACACTTTCACTCACTAAAACACCAAGGCAAGTGTTCTAACATCATTATGCACTTAATACTGTACACATACATGACATTACTCAACGTTTATATATATACACACTATATTAAACCACGCGCAGTCTCACCGAACATTAGTAACATTATATCCTCTCATTCAATCCTCTGTACGAGACCTTAAATTCCATTGATACTCTTCAGGTATCTCGTGCCTATCCCTTTCAACCAGAAGACTGTTCCACTATAATTGGTGACTCATAAGCACAAAGAGGTATTAACATTATTACCCAAAATATCCGCAGCATCTCGGCTAATATATCTAGTTTACTTACCTTATTGAGAAGAACTAATTTACAACATGACATTATTGTACTTACTGAGTGTTGGCTGTCTAGAAATCCTAACATTCCATCTCTAGATGGCTATACCAGCTTCTGTACTTGTAACAGAATTAACCAAAATGATGGAATAGTAGTGTACATTAGAAATAACATAACATGTGTTCGAGTCACTGAGCCAGAATTTATTGATGCAAATTGTATTACAATTACTATTGGCAACGATACATGTATAGTAGCGATCTACAGGCCACCTTCTTTTAGAGACACAAATAACTTTCTCAGTTCTCTAGACAACATCCTAACTGATAAAATAAGATTTGAAAATGTCATATTGTTAGGCGACATAAATATAGATATTTCAGAAACTAGTACTGATCACAAAGCATCGGAATATTTAAACCTTACAGCTAGTCATGGCCTATTACCCGCTCACACCATTACAACTCATTCGAAAACCTGCCTCGACCACGTAGTTCTTAAGACTAAATGAAATAGTATAGTATTAATACTTGAGTCCACTGTAACTGACCATAGCTCAGTTATGTTATGTTTGAATAAGCCTTCAAATACGAATAATATTCACAAAGTAAAAACTAAAATTAATCAAGATCTACTAGAAAAACACATTAAAGATATAGATTATTCCTTTGTTTATCAATGCTCCGATGCAAACGCGGCAACCATGTACTTTATTAACTCTCTCTCTAGAGCTATACACCTAAGCTCTGTTACTCAAGTAATACCTCATCGCGCGAGAATATTTAAACCATGGATTACGCCGGGTTTATTAAGTTGCATGAGAAATAGAGATCACATGTATGTAAAACTAAAAAAGTCTCCATTCAATGAAATTCTAAGGTTAACTTTTAAAAGATATCGCAATTATTGTAACAATATACTAAAAAATCTTAAGAGGCAATATGAAACTGATAAACTTAGAAAAGCTAACGCAAACCCTAAAAAGCTTTGGAGCGCCATTAGAGAAGTCACACACTCAACCAAAGAGATTTCCACATCTAATGACTTGCTTTTAACATCTGACTGTCCGTATGCCTCCGTAAATAAAGCAAACCACTACTTTGTTAACGTTGGTCGCGAGATGGCGGAGAGGTTCTCATTTTCTGAGGCTTGTGGTAGCAATCGTGACGCTGGTCCTGGAAACAGTACACTACAATCCCTGGTACTCCTAAAAACGGATGAGGCTGAGGTGGAACGAATGATTGCAAGCCTTCGACCCGATTGTGCGGTTGGGGTTGATGGCATACCTTCAAATGTAATTAAACAGCACAAATCTACATTAGTCCCACCTTTGACATACATTTTTAATTTATGTATTAGTACAGGAGTATTTCCAGACCAGCTAAAGCAAGCTTTAGTCCATCCCATACATAAATCTGGGGATAGAAATCGTGTTCAGAACTACAGGCCTATATCTGTATTGCCTGCTATTTCTAAAATATTGGAACGAATTATTAATAATCGGCTAAACAAATATCTCGAGATTAACAACCTCCTTTCCGATAGGCAATATGGTTTCAGAAATGGGAAATCTACAGATCATGCAGTCCATGATGTAACAAATTTTATTGTAGACGCATTGGACAAGAAAGAAAAATGCTTGTCAATATTTCTCGATTTGTCTAAGGCATTCGACACGGTTTCTGTCCCCAAGCTGTGTTATAAATTGGAAAAGCTAGGAATTAGGGGTAATCAGTTACAGTTATTCCAAAGTTACTTAAGTAACCGTACTCAATGTACAAAGGTGGGTGAATACATTAGTGAAGAGCTTCCTGTGACTTACGGTGTGCCACAGGGAAGTATCCTTGGCCCCACCTTATTTCTCGTGTACGTAAATGAGCTATGTGAACTTACGTTTGAAAACGGCAGGATGGTGGTTTTCGCTGATGATACTACGCTGATGTTCAAGGGCCAAACCTGGACAGAAGCCTTTCAGGCGGCTCAACTTGGTCTAAATACTGTAACTAATTGGCTGTCTGCAAATCGACTAACTCTCAATGGCGATAAGTCTTCTTATATTACTTTTAAAATTAGGGATAACCCCTCAAATTTGTTAAATCACCACACTATCAGGATACACAACAATACCGAGTGCAGTACTGCATGTACCTGTCCCAAACTTACCCAAACGGCTTCTACTCGTTACTTGGGTGTTATTTTAGACGAACATCTCTCTTTTCAACCGCACATTGACAAGATGGCAGGTAGGATTCGTAAGCTGATCTATGTCTTTAAACACCTCAGGCACGTAGCTGAACCTAATGTTATAAAGATGGCTTATTATGCATTATGCCAGTCCCTATTGGGGTATTGTATTTTAACATGGGGTGGAGCATCAAAAACCTATTTAATTAAACTTGAGCGTGCACAAAGAGCTGTGCTGAAGGTTTGTACTTTCAAACCGTACCGTTTTCCTACTAAAGATCTCTACGAATATTGCGAAGTTCTCACAGTGCGGCAAATATTTATAGCTCAGACTATATTAAAACAACACACTACTGCGCTATCCTCTTCACAAGCTTCTGCCCAATCCCGTGTTAAACGTAAAAACACTATACCGCGAACAATCACATGTAAAACATCCTTTGCGCAAAGATTCAATTATTTTCTAGGACGATATTTATATAATAAACTGAATAACTCGCTTGACTTTTGCACTAAAACTAACTATGAGACTAAGAAGATTATCACTAAGTACCTACAAAAACTGACATACGCAGAAACAGAAACACTTATTCGTCCGTCTCTATAATCGATGATCCTTCTTGTTGTAATTATACAGGGATACTTAAAAATCACATACTTGGCAGCTACACACACGCGAACACACACACAGACAGACAGACAGACACACACACACACACACATACACACACTGTGAGCCTAAAGCTGTTAAATAAGTAAAGATATATACCTTGTATATGTATATATATATATGTCTGTGCATGCATATATTTATACATGTCAGGCCTTAATGTTTTAACTACTATTTTCCATGTATAACTAAACACTAAATTTTCTGTGAATCTGAAGGGTGCTGGTGCTTATAGTACAGGTCTACCTTTTTTAAGCACCGGCCATATAAACTATGCAGTGTTTACTTTAAGCTATTTACTGTGTAATATGTAAAACAATTGTAAATTGATGCAAATAAACTTATTATTATTATTATTATTATTAATTCCTGTAACGCGGGAGACTCTACAAACATTCAAACAACGGCCACAAAGAACGTCCAGACGCGAATCAACCATTAGTGAATCACACAAATTTTCCTCCCGTGTGGGATTCGAACCCACAACACACGGCGCAGTAGCAGTAGCGAGGCGACCAGCTAAACGGTTACGTCATCCGTGCAGTCGTAATACGAGAGATATAATCATAAGTATGATACACAATACAGCAGCTGCAGTGCTTGTGGATTTTAAGGTGGTCTAGTTAAGAGCGCGGTCAGATGGTAAGCTATAAAGCAGTGGTTAGGGTGCTAGTAATTTTATAGCGCATGTCGGTCAGAACATTGAGCATCAAATATGAGGATAGTATGCTACTAAAGATATGGCGCACGATGGTCATACTAGCTTGTTACACCATAATTATGCATGCTGTGACACCTTAAAATGTTGTGCATTTAGTTACTATTTATGGTCTTATTTAGTTATGTAAAAAATATGTAAGTAACAACTACTGGATGTCTAAATAAATAAATAAAATTTATCCACTAATAGATTTTAGTATTTAAATAATACTTAAATCCCAAAAGAATTATGAGAGAATATCCGCGTAACTATTTGTCAGTTGAAATTATACCACGATTGTCTCGATGGATGGCTGTTGTTCAAGTTAATAAAGATTTGAATTTATGTCATATATAGCTGCTGTTCTAAGTACTCATATCCTCAATTTATTTGTGCGCAGTAAAAATAATCAATTTCATAGTTAGTTTGCTTTCAATATAACATAATTTTATTAATGTTTGATGTTGTCAATGTTATCACTTATTTATTCAGTAACAAGTTAACATAATAATCAGTGGGATCACTCAAGAGGATAAAAATGCGAATACGTGTAATATTATTTATTTTATGTTAATTAACTTTCGTTTAAGTATAAATCCTTATTTAAGATAAGGTAACAATGTGAGTTTAATCTTCTCATAGACTTATACATTACGTTTACATTAAACTTTTCCGAGAATTATGCAGAGGTGAACCAAAATAATATAGAGCTAACTTGATGTTTAGCAAGGGTGACTGTATTTTAATACTTACTTGACTTTATATTCGAAAAGCACGGAGGCGTTGGTATTGACAGTACCTACGCCTATTGTTATAATTCGGATTCGGAAATCTCCCATATAGGATAAAAAGTGTTTTCTATAAATAGTTTTCGGAGTCTGGACGTTATTTGTGTCCATTGTATGAAAGTCCGTAAAGTCCCCGCTATACAGGTATTTTTAGAGAGTTGTCTTATAAACAATAAAATAAATGAAAATAATACAAAAATTAATGCTACCCTTAAAATATGGTAGATCAATTATCATCAGCGATTAATGCATTTGAATAGTTATTAATATTTGAAGTCATTCGTATTGTTCCTATTTAAAATAAGAATTATTACATTTTAAAACAGATAATTGCTAAATTTAGTTGCATAGGAAGGTGTCGAGCCTTTCAATTCGTACTCAGGCCTGACAGCATTAATTTCATTGCTAGTTGAATTACATTGTGCTTAAAATTTTCCCAGGGAAGCGGTTACTGCTTACTGCCGCGGCACGACACCATATGCACTAAAAACAAATTCAAGCTTATAAAGATACTTCATGTAGAACACTTTTCAGATAGCGTTGATAAACTGTAAATCATTTCAAGAGAACAATAGTGCAACGACATGCATGTGTTCAATAAGTCATTACTGTTGACGGTTCAGAAACATATGTTTTTAAATACTAGTGCTATGTAGTGAAAAGTACATTATTTAACCGCCTAAATTCTTCTTCTCGCGGATGAATTCGTTGAAGAAGTTTACTCTGACTGCCCAGATAAATAAAATATACATAACAACAATATAAAATAGATTTTTTTGAGGCATGTAATAGCATCACTATTTTTTAAATCGAACTTGATATAAGGCTTATTCTTTATTGCGAGGTATCTAACCATAGCTGATTTAATGAGCAGATTACGTAACACAGTTTTGCCTACACTAGTCTTTTGAGGACATCACATGTATTTCATAATATGAAATTGCAATTAATAGATGCCAAAAAATGCGTATTTTTTTCATTTGAACTGTACTGGTTGGTATTTTTGACATCTGTTGCTTTTCAGCAGTCTTTCATTTTTATTCTTAATCTATATATTAATACGTGAAGCAAAATCTTTGTACTCCTTTTTACGAAAATTGCGTAGACGGAGGAGTATAAAATTTGAACAGTTAAAGTTTATATGGAGAAAGAGGAGTGAATCCTAATATTTTTATAAAATATGCATTAGAAATACATTAAATTAATGAAAAAACACTACACGAACACAACCATGCATTTGACACACGCAGTCGAATCGCTTCGTAATATTTCAACATTGTTCGTCTGACGTCGTACAATTCTTTGTAACTATGGTTACCTATAACTTATTTATATAGAGAAAAACAGTAAACAAAGTAGCAAGGTTAGGAATTTTGGTCAAATTTTGACCACTAGGCGACCGCTAGTCTACTTAAATAGACGTGTCCAAAAGTAATGAATAAGTTTATGGATTTTTTACTATATATACTATTTATACTACATAATTTCTGCGTAGAGGAGATAGTTGAGCTTCTCAGGTATTGGTATAATCACCAGATTAACCAGGTCAGATGGTCGGGTGCTTTGTCGGAGACGTATGGTCTGGAATGTGGTGTGAGGCAGGGTGGTCTGACCTCCCCAGCGCTGTTCAGCTTGTATGTCGATCAGTTGATCGGGGAACTCAACAGCACAGAGGTTGGATGTTCGGTAGATGGGAAAATTATAAATAACCTATCTTACGCGGACGACATGGTGCTGCTGAGTCCCTCGATTGAGGCACTCAGACGATTGCTTGAGGTTTGTGAGAGATACGCCTTGACTCACGGCCTCCTGTACAACGTGAAGAAGAGTGTGTTCATGGTGTTTGGGGTTGCTGCAAAGGGTCACAGGGCAGTGCCGCCGGTGTACCTATATGGTGTTGCACTAAACAGAGTGCCTTGTTTTAAATACCTTGGACACATACTAGTCGAGGATCTTAAGGATGATCAGGACATGGAACGGGAACGGAGAGCGTTGTCGGTCCGATGCAATATGTTGGCCCGTAGGTTTGCAACATGTACGAGACAGGTCAAGATCACCCTTTTCAAGGCTGATTGTCAGTCATTTTATATATGCAGCCTGTGGGTCAAGCATACGCAGAGGGCCTACAACGCTCTTCGTGTCCAGTACAACAACGCCTTCCGGGTGCTGTTGGGGCTACCGCGATTCTGTAGAGCGTCAGCCATGTTTGCTGAAACTACTATCGAAAATTTTTCAGCAATCATGAGAAAAAGAACGGCATCATTGTTAAGGCCAGGTAGACCAAGCAAAGTAGGTATTTAACGCTGCCATACTTTACGCGAAGCGAGCCGTGCGCACGAGTCGCCGGTCTGAAGTCACGTACGCAAGCCGCTGTATTATATAATATTTTATTATTAAAGGTATTAAACTATATTATAATAATAATAATAATAATAATTTATTGTTCCAAATAGCCACAACACAATGACATAAATACAATAAAACAATTTTTGTATAGAAGTGTTGCATTGAACTCTGGTACCCAAGATAAGATTAAACTTGTGTTATGGGTACCAGCGCCCTCACAAAGGAATTCACATTTTTCTTCATCGAACGTGGCAGACATGCAATTGGGACATACAATAGTTATGCGCGAGTACGCGCTCGTATGTGTTTGAGTTCACGTGTGTTATGGATGTGTGTGTTTGTACGTGTATGCTTACGTGTATGAGTGTGCGCGCGCTCGCGCGTCTATGTGTGTGTGTGTATGTATGTATGTATGTGTGTGCGTGTATGTACAATATATGGTGACCCTTTACCTACAAGATAGACAAGGTTAATAAGTCTTCAGTCTCAGTGTAGTTTTTGGTCAGAAGCCACTTGATTACAGCAGATTTACAAAAGTATTTGCATAGAGGATATATATTGCAGGCTTTGTTTATGACATTATAGAGGTGACCCCCGATAATCTGATAATGTCTTCTCGCAAGTGTGGTTCTGAATTTCTGTACTAGGCATATTTGCTTAGACCGTCGTCGCTGTAGTTTGCTATGATCATAATTTAGAGAGGCATGTCTTTTAACAACTGTATGGAAAACAAAAAGCTGCCGCACGGTAAGTATTTTACATTCCTCGTAGAGTGTAAACGTCGGGTATCTATATGGTTTACAGGTCATAACCTTGAGTACAGCTCTTTGTGCCCGTTCCAGATCCAATAAATAAGTTTTTGCCGCCCCTCCTCATACTGATATGCAATAGCTTAGAATTGACTGGCATAGAGCAAAATAAACTGTTTTTAAAGTCTGCATTTCAGCGGAATATCGTAACTTTTTAAAAATGTAGATTAGTTTACGCACACGGGCAGTAAGCTTGTCTATGTGAGATTTCCAGTTTAGTTTATTGTCTATATAAACACCGAGGTATTTGACACAGCTCGATTTAGACAGGCATGGGCAATCACATAGAGTAGAAAAGTGATTATTTGTGCAGGAATGGGCCTTAAATTGGAAAGAGTCTAGTGAGGGTTGGCTGGCAGATGACACCGAGAAAGGCAGGTAGGTTGTTTTTGGGACATTTAGTGTTAAGAGGTTAGCAGTTAACCAGCTCATTACATTATTAAGTGCCTGCTCCGCCAATTTAAAAGTAGCAGGCCAGGTACGACCGTGGACAAGGAGGGCTGTATCGTCGGCGTATGTATATATAGAGCAATTAAGAAGAGGGAGCTTGCAAAGGGCATTAATGTATGTCAGAAAAAGAGTAGGGCCTAATATTGAACCTTGCGGAACTCCAAATGTTAGAGTCTTCTCGTCACTCACCATAGAATCGATTTTGACACATTGCGTTCTATCAGACAGGTAATCTTTGAAGACCTCAAGCGCGTGTCCACGTATTCCCATCCCTTCGAGTTTATTCAGGAGGTGGGGAATAGAGACGGTATCAAAGGCCTTGGTGAGGTCCAAAAAGACTCCAATACACTTGTTTTGAGTATCTAACTTACTCACAATATCATCGACAAGCGATGCCACAGCGTCCTCCGCGGATTTCCCGTGTCTAAAACCAAACTGATTTGGAGCTAAAATGTTGTGTCGTTCTAGGTAGTTGACAAGGCGAGCATTAAGGAGTTTCTCTAGTACTTTAGATAATGCTGGTAGGACTGATATTGGCCTGTAATTGTTTATGCTATCTTTGTTTCCGGTTTTAAATATGGGGTGGACGATGGCCTTTTTAAATACTTTGGGGAATTTGCCAGTTGAAATAGAGATATTACAGACGTAAGTAATAACTGGAATCAGTGTACTGCCACATTGTTGCAGTAGCGTGGTGGTAATTCCATCCCATCCAACAGAAGCGTCTCTGCGCAGGCCGGATATAATATTTGCAACTTCAGTTTCGTCTGTTGGAAGTAGTGTAAGAGAATTTAGCGGGGAAATATTATCTGCGAGTGAGTTTGATGTTTGAGTACAATGTTGTAGAGCCAGTTTACTACCTATGTTAGCAAAAAAGTCATTAACTTTATTAACCGATGTTATATTATCTTTCTCTAGATTAAGCAAGTCCGTAGTAGAGTTTACCGAACAATCTGTATTTATAATGTTTTTAATAACTTTCCATGTAGCTTTTGGATTATTTTTGGCTTTGCAAAATTCTTGTTTTTCATATTCAAGTTTCAATTTTTTTAGTAATTTGTTACAAAAATTACGGTATCTTATATAAGTTATTTTTAGAGTGCAGTTATTGGGCTCATTTTTTATTTTACGGCTCATAGCATTTCTGTTACGAATACACCTAAGCAATCCTAGAGTAATCCATGGTTTTATCAATTTATTTTTACAGGGGATGTGCTTAATTATCGAGTGCTTTTTAATATTCAGACAAATTTTAGATACTAGAATCTCGGCTGCTATGTTGGCATCGGTAGTGTTAAATACTTGACAAAAGTCGGTGTTTGATATAGTTGCGTAAAGTGATTTATAATCTATAGAGACACGAGTTAATTTTTGTTTGGTAGGCCGTATTTTACCTTCTATACTAAGCAGGACCGGTGCATGATCCGTTATACTGGTGTTAAAGATTAAGGTTTTTGTTTGCTGATTAGATTTTAGCAAAACATGGTCTAGACAGCTGCTTTCGCGAGTGGGTAGCATATGTGTAGGTATTAAACCATGTATAGCATTTAGCGTCAAATATTCACGGGCCTGCGAGTTTTGACTCTGAGGGGAAATATTTATATTGATGTCACCCATTAGCACTATATTACTAATATTTGCAAAAGATGTTAAAATATTGTTTAGGCTGTCTAGAAATTGGTCTGTATTATGGATGCTCGGTGATCGGTATAGTGCAACAATTACCAGATTATGTGATTGTAACCGACAGGTCAAACAGTTTGCATCAGAGAATATTGGTTCTGTGATTGTGTGTGCTAGGCTTGTTTTAATGTAAATAATGATGCCGTCATTTTGGTTACGGTTCTTTTGCGTATGATAGGCTAAGTATCCATCCAATGTTGGAACTACGGGAGCTTTACTCAGCCAGCATTCCGTTAAGATTAATATTTCTGGATTTATTTTAATGGTAATTAAGAATATTCTAAGTTCATCTATGTTTCGGTTAACACTTCGTATATTAAGGTGTAATATTTTTATATAGTTCCAAATATTAGGAAGATAAGAAAAGCATTTCTCTGGATCACATAGCATAGCTCTTTTTGTACCTATAGTATCTAGCTCTTCGGATATACTATTTATGTCTAACATTTAAATGAGATAAATCCATATCTCAGTGAAACCAGCTCCCCTGAACACAGCCAGTTACTATATTTAAGCACACTGATTTTATAAAACACAGCATTTTCTGAAAAGTTAAAGCTTTTACAATTGCGTTTAGTACAATAACACATGAAAAGTATGTGTAAGTATATTTGAGTACATGACTGCAAAGTGTGTGTAATTATATAGGGTGTAAAATCACTAGAGTGATGTAAATTATAACCCATATATAAAAATAAAATATAAATTAATGTCTGTAAAGAGCAGTTTGTTTGTAAGTGTGACTTAGTTTTGCACCTGATAATAATATTATGTTGCATTAATGTATTAAAAATATACTGGCTTCTTATGTAACTACATATAAGTGGTATTCTTTGCGAATATGATATTATGTGGTGTGTGATAATGCATTGTATAAATATGTTTGGTATATAATAAGGTTTCATATTATAACTATGTATGATTGAGTTTGTTTGTGTGTGAGAATTTGAGTTAAGTGTAATTTTGCATTTTATCTTATAATTAATTGTGCTGTAATAGTAACATGCTATACCACCAAAACTTTTCAATATTAAAGTTAAAAAACAAGCAAAAAATTTACAGTAGAAATAAATATGACTAGTTAAACATAAAGTGAGAAATATTATGCAATTAACATTAAGACAGCTGTTTGAAATCTGATGTTGAGTTAATAACAACAGGTTTATCACCCTCTTTTTTACATAGACATATCTTGCCATTTTGAAACCAACAAAATTTATATCCATTTGTGTTAGCAAAGCTACGTGAATCAAAAAATAACTTTCTCTTACTAATAGGTAAATGTTCTGCGACGTATATCGGTTGTTGTTGTCCACTTAATCCAATGTGTCCCGTATTCAGCTTCTCTGTGTATGCGCGTCCTTTATTGAATGCACGGGATGCATCCAACACTTTATGTTTTAGAGGTACTGTTAAAAATTCGGCTACTATCGGCCTATTTACATCCTTCTTTCCCGGTAAACGATAAACATCTCGGAGTTGAGACCCATTTACATTAGCCTGTATAGTATTACAAGTTTTTAATACAATGTCAGTGAGATCGTTAGTTGTTTCAGCCTCTTTACGAGGTACATTCCTTATTTCAATTGTCGCAGAGCGGCAATTGCTCTGCAAGTCTTGTACCTTTTTTTCAAGCTCTGCAATGTAGGCACGCTGTTCAATCCACTCTTTTTCCATCTTTTCTATTAATAGTCTCATATTCTCGTGTTCTTTATTTATAAATTCGATAGATTTCTCAATTTCAGAGTTGCTTTTCTGTATTACCTTATTTTGTCGTTTTACTTCTAAAATATCAGAAGATAAGGTTTTGAGGATTGCATCCTGTTCCTGTTTCCAAGTGGTGAGCATCTTCATTATTCTATCTTCAAATGATAAGTTACGCGCATTTTCCGGTGATAATTCTTGTCGTGCTCGCTTACCAGACTTATTTCTAGCTGCGAGATTAATGAAATCTGTCTCATTTTCTTGTTTGCGTTCTGATATTTCAGGACTAGATCTGACCCGTTGAGTTTGACTAATAGGAGTGAGTGGAGGTGAACGTCGTACTCGTGACATCTTTATTTTATTATAATATGTATTTTATATAACACGGCAGATGAAGCACAAATAATACAATGCAGTTTATATATACAGAGTTTTGCTTGTAGTCCCTTATGGAGTGTGGTTATTGTTACCAATATGTTGGATCACACTTTGAATAGAGCAATGCGAAAATGATGGCAGCCGCTAGCTGCGGTTCCGTGTAGCGAGTAGTAGATTCAGTATAAATACCTTTAATGCGGAACGGTATTACACAGACAGACAGGCCTTCTTATCGTAGCGCAATTTCGCTGCCGGGATCCTCCGCCTAGCGAGCGTGATGTTAGTGTAGGCGCGCGGCACAGCAGCCCGAAGGACGCCGAGAGTGGCCGACTGCACCTCGGCACGGCGCGGCGACGATGACGTGCAGCGCGCTGCTCACGAACCGTTGTTGAGGTAGGTCAAGGACGATCATAAAAGTTTTAAAATTTAAAATCGCAATAACATTTGATCCACTCTATGTATCGAGAGACTGTTTACACTGTTAGATAGGCCGTCACTTTTTCTATAGATCGTTTATAGGCACAACACTTAAAAGTCACTTTTTACTAACGTTTTGGAGTGATAATTTGAAGAGCAAAATAAAACACGTCTGTTCTGTTTGAATGCAGGGAGCGGGGGAATTTGAAATATTTATATTGAAAAATTTAACCACAAATAATTGTTCTATATGTTATTAACTTTGAGTAGATATGGTTTTTGGAAGTAAAACTTTGATGAGCTTCAAGAACAATAAGAAAAACATTAAAAAAATAATCGATTTAGCCTCCACTTCGGATTTTTTTTTGATCGAGTTAAATTTTTGTTATCATGTTTTGAACCACAAATTATCAAAGTACATATAGTAAACTATAATATGTATTTTTTTTGGCTT
This sequence comes from Catocala nupta, assembly GCA_963675205.1. Taxonomy (NCBI): domain Eukaryota; kingdom Metazoa; phylum Arthropoda; class Insecta; order Lepidoptera; family Erebidae; genus Catocala; species Catocala nupta. Next base: position 36,250,548 of record OY776078.1, read on the forward strand.
TAAACAATCACTATTTATGCGTTTAATATTGAATCAAAGTTATGTAAAAATGGGAATACCTGGCCTTAAGCAGGATTCGTGGGAGTGCCAAGGGCATCGTGATTGGGGACAGGCTGGACGGCGTTTTCCTGGAGTATTGGACCCGTATGCATTGCTGCGGGTCTGATACTGCAGGAAAATATATGAATAAAAAAAAAAAAAATTAGGTTTTTGTTTTGCTAGTTTGTTTTTAATTTAAAAGTAAGTACTAACATAGTTACGTTAATTGTATCACTAACAAACTATGGAGCAAGTCTCTGAAATAAACGTTTTATTATTATATTATTATTATAATATTATTATTAAGACTGCGCTGAGCGAAATGTGCCAAAACAGGCAATCACAATTAAGTTGATAAAATCAACACTTTTTGTTTAATACAAATATAAAATATACATTTACGATAACAATTAATGTGTTTACAATTACTCCGTGTAAAATACTTAAAATAATGAATATTTTCGCCTACAAAATTACGTAAATTCGCACGAAAAATTCAAGAACGTAAGCTCGTGTTACGTGTTTTTTAGATTAAAACAGAAGAAATCTATCCTATTTTACAGCCTAAACGAGACATGCGCCATGGCCGTCAGGTTGATTAGGGGATACCGCACGATCTCGTTCGAGGCTGCGAGCCTCCTCGCCGGATCGATGCCATGGGACCTGGAAGCGGCGCTTCTGGCGTCGCTCTATCGTTGGCGCCAGGAGGCGCTAGCTCGGGGCGAAGGACCGGATCCTCCCGCTATCAAGGCGGCGAGGTCCGAGCTCCGCCAGGTCCTAGTGGCGAATTGGAAGGAGCGACTTGTGCACCCCAGTGCCGGGCACGCCACGATCGTGGCGGTAAGTCCCGTGTTTCAGGAGTGGCTGGAGAGGCGGCATGGCGCCCTCACCTTCCGGCTGACACAGGTTCTGACTGGCCACGGTTGTTTTGGCCGGTTCCTGTGTCGTATACGCCGGCAAGAGACGCCCGGTTGTCACCATTGCGGCGACTGCCGCGACGTTGTTGAGGACACGGCGCTGCACACTTTGGCGGTTTGCCCCGCCTGGGCATTGCAGCGCCATGAGTTGATCGCGGCAGTCGGATCGGTTGCCCTCTCGCTCCCGGCCGTAGTTCAGTCTATGGTCCGGAGTGAGAGGTCGTGGAACGCCGTCGCCTCCTTCTGCGAGGAAGTAATTTCCATCAAGGAGGCGGCGGAGCGGGAGAGTGAGCGTTTAAACCCTCTCCCCAACCGCAGAGCCGGGCGCCGGAGGGCGCGAGATGACCTCCAGCCACCCTGAGGTTTGACCTGGGGGTGGTGGGCTTTGTGGGCCTGTCCGCCATCCGTTCAGCACCAGGTCCGAGAGGCGGCGTGCGTGTTCCCACGCGCGCCTCTGTTTCGAGTCCGTCTCCCCTCTAGGGGGGGACAGTAGGGTATATTATAGAAGTGAGTCCTTTGGGTAAGTCTCTTCGCGTAGTGGCCTGCCGTTTTACACGGCGGGCCGTAACCTCGGCGGGGTCGCGACCGCATGCGAAAGCGATTCGCGCGGCCCCGTCGATAGTGGTTTTGTCGAGGAACACCGTGGTAGGTTTAGTCGGTATTCCGGGAGGTACATTATCTTTTCAACATCTTTCTTTTACCCCGGCGAGTCCGACATAATCCCTCCGCCCGCCCCCGCGGAGGGATATGCGTCACTGCATTCCCCCAAGTAAAAAAAAAAAAAAAAGCCTAAACGAGACATATATATATTACAATTTGTCCGTCCCAAATATTTAAGTTATTGGTTGTCAATAAAGATACATATTTATCAAAAAAGCACTTCAAATCCTCCATACAATTTTACTATGGCGGCCGCGCGCCGATTTTAATATCGAACTCTGTCATTCAGTCCAACCGCGTCTTACGGTCGGCGCAGTATTAATAATAGATAATGAACTGTATCTTATGCTTCAGGTTAATCAGAATTATTTCCATAGAAAATAATGTAGTTGTGTGTTACTTTAATTTAGAAGATGTCAATGAATTTCAAAGGTTCTTTTTATAATTTCAGATACTAAAAGTTATTGCTGTTTCACTCTTGATTAATATAGTAACGTGCCAACAATCACTAGAAGATAATTCTAATCAGAATGCGGACAACGGCATACCGGTTAGCCAGGTTGTGGATATGATACTCAATAAAGGCCGAAGATCACTTAATCCTACTCGTGCGGCGCGAGCAGAGTCTCTACGTGAGGCATTGCGAACAGATCATAAACACAAACATAAAAAATCTTTAAGAAATGTGGATATAGCAGAGGTAGAGGTAGACCCATCAGATATGATGGATACTCAAGCAAATTTGATTGAAAGTGAATTGAAGAACGCCCTATCTCATAAAAAGTCAGCCTTGTTTGATAAGCCGTTTGTAGAAAAGCATGGCAGAGATGATTTTCTAGTCATACAGCCTGGTTTTAAAGATCCATTTGTAACAGTTGTACCGAATGCTATTTATTACAACATAGAAAAAAGATGCGTCAACTGGCTGGATGATTGCAATTCACAAGGAATCAGAGCTAGACTATTAAGAGGTGTTCAATCGCCTTATAAAAAATAATTGAGCTTATTCTTAATGAAGGTAATAATTTAAGATAAGAAATATATTGAAAATAATTTCGTTTTCTTCTTTACTGACAGTAAAATATTGTATGACAATTAATAGTCATGCTATGGACTAGTTAAAACGAACAGCCTACTAAAAATGATTTAGTAGTTTAAACTGCATATTATAAGCCGTTACGGGCAAAGGAGTCCAGCTCATCTCGCCAGTTTTGTTTGAGCCTGCCGCGAAGTCACTTGACAACTTGAGGATCCATTGTATTGTAAGTTTGGCTTATTTGTCGATGAAATACTATCTCCAACAAGATAATATTATAGGTATATCTTACAAGCAATAAAATTTATTTCAAAATATAACATTAAGAATAAAAGAAAAGGTCTTTAATAGGAGTCTTATTATTATTTTTTCTGTCATACCTGTCTTTAATTTGACTATAAGACTTAGTTAGGAATACATGTCGATTTCGGACGCGAGACATAGTCACGTCACTCACTGCTGTTATGGTATATGCATATACGATGAGATTTCATCGTATTCTTACGAAATGTACTACACTTAGCATTGAATTCAATAATAAGAATCACATTGAATTCCAAAAGGAAATTAATGATATGCTTAAGTCAATAATAAAATGGTAATAATTAATGTAATAATTTACAGAAATGTAAACAAAACAAAAATGATAAACTTTCAAACATATAATAATAAACGCGCACAATTACTAATACAATATGATAACAATACTATCCAAGAGGTTGATAAAACAAAATTCTCAGGTCTATTGGTTGACAAATACTGTAACTGGAAGGCGCACATTGACGATTTATGTACAAGAGTTCATAGTTTGTATCTGTACTTTTAATCTTGTATCACATAAATCACATAATGCTTTTGACAAAACTTGAACAGTATGGTATAAGAGGACCAACACTTAACTGGCTAAAAACATACCTAGAAGATAGATTTCAAAGTGTAGATATCTCTCAGTTGAATCTTAATGATTACATTCAAACATACAGGTCAGATTATAAAAAGAATGAATTTGGAGTTCCCCAGTGAAGCGTATTGGGACCTTTGCTTTTCCTGGCGTATATCAACGATCTACCTGATCATCAGGTCCTGATGTTATAGAACACAAAACTATACTGTTCGTAGATGACGTATCGATTATAGTGACTACTAATAAAAAAATTACTATTAAACAACATGAACATGACATTTATAATACATGGACATTAATTATGAATTGGTTGAATAATAATAATCTTGAAATAAATTTATCAAAGACAAATATCATTAATTTTTTTTTCAATTGTCAATTATCATGGACGTACATTATCGAATGCAAATTATTTTACATTTCTGGGAATTCTAATAAATTAAAAATTTGATTGGAAAGAACAAATAGATAAAGTATCTAATAAAATAAATGGTTTCTCATGCGCACTTTCTTAATTGACAAAAGTTGCCAACCAAAATACTGCACGTACAGCTTATTTTGCCTACGTAGAATCTGTCCTTAGGTATGGGTTACTGATATGGGGCAATAGCTCACTCATACAAAAAGCATTTATGGCCCAAAAACGGTGCATAAGGTCAATTTGTAACATTGCTCCTGACATTTAAAGTCGACCTTTTTTCAAATCATTGAAAAAACTCCCGTTGGCTTGTCTCTATATATTAGAAATTGGCAAATTTATTAAACATCATCCAGACTTGTTTAGTCAGCCAAAAGGTGTCACTCGGCGTGATAATATAAGAAATCCTGACAGGCTTGTTCTAAACATGTTACCCAGAAGTAGCCGGCTTCAAAACAATTCAAACGCCATGTGTATTAAAATATATAATAAATTACCAAATTTTATGAAAACTCTCCCTATAAATAAATTTATAACAGTTCTACGTGGTTGGCTCATGCAGAAAAACTTTTATTCTGTTAAAGAATTTATGGAACATACGGCGTGATGAGTACCAAATTGACCTACTAATCAAATACGAATTATGACATTGTTAATTTAAAATGTGTTATGATTGTTTGAAGAGACATACTTTGTTAACTCCATATGACATGTACCTATATTTGCATGCTATTTGAAACGGCTAAACAGGCTTGTGCTAATTTATTATAGTATGACATCAATGTAATGTACCTTGTGTACAGCAAATAAAAATATTCTATTCTATTCTATTCTACTATATAAACTCTCTAGTGTGGTTGGTACTGATGCGGAATTATATGCATACCATAGTTACATGTCATGAATTCTACGTTACGGTATTATAAAATGGGGTAATTCCGTTGATGTTATTCGAGCCTTTGGAGCACAAAAAAGTTTATACGTTCCATTTGTAGAGCACAGCCACTAGACAGTTGTGTTCCATTATTTAAATATGTATTAATATTACCACTACCAGCCTTATATATATTTGAAATGTGTATCTTTGTTCAAAAACCATAGCTATTTATTTGAAAAAGCCTAGCCTAGCCGAAAAGTGTTTAAATTAAATATACCCAAGCAAACTATTAATTTATTTTCTAACAATGTGTACTGTATGGAAATCCGTATTTATAATAAGCTTCCAGATGTTTTCAAATCCCTTAATCTTAATATGTTTAATAATAAATTGTTTATATTTCTTATAGACAAGTACTAACTACTACTCAACTAAGGATTTTCTGAATGATATTTTTTAAAATGCTAATTCAAATTTTGACTTATGTAATAATAATTTATAGTTAACGTATTAATATTCTTCTGTTTTTTGACATTCCCAACTTGTAACGTAAATCTAATATAAATTATTATTCATAAACTGACAAATATTTGTACGCCAGCAATGGCAGAATATTATGGTTTATACTGTATCTGTAACATCACTGTACTGTAACAATATTTTGATAAATAAATGCATACTATTATTATGTTTCTCTTATCACAGATATTTTCTACCATATCAGAAAAATATCTGGCCCTTTGAGAGGCTTACTCAGAGACATGATTTCAACGTGAAGAGGTCCTTCGAGAGTTTTAATCTAAAGTGGGATGGAACATTACAGTGCCGGTGGCACAAACCCGGAATAGAACTATTGCTACATATGTACTCTAATAAGTCTGGGCTATGGGGATAAGTGTTTGATGGACCGATATATTGGTAACTATGCATGAAAAACGGCGTCTGCCCTGAATTCCCTAATAGCATTAATCGGATGGGCAGACTGTGACTCGCCAACTCACTAGACGGGCCCCCTGAATAGCCACCATAGGCATACCAGCCAGCAGCAGAGGGCAACACCGGTGCGAGCGGCTAGGGGTGTCGATCGGTGCGTCGCCGGTTTCATCATCACGGGTCTCATGACAACGGAGACACGGAGCGGGTATCCCCCTAGTTATGCTCTTGAAAATTATACTTCCGCCCCAAGCATATAGCTCTAGCGGCCTTTCTCTGACCGGCCGACCAAAGCAAGCCAGAGTTGAGAGTCCTACGGGCGCTCTTGTAATTCCACCCCAGCCAACCAGCAACAGCAAGCCAGTGACGTGGCCCTAACCGACTCTCTGAGGCATACAGGACCGCAGTGTCGCTACTCACATTCAGCACGCCACAAGCTGTCCTACGGTTTGTGTGCTTTTATTTAACCTGGTGACACGTTTTTTGTTTATATCACAAGGTGAAGGTGATATTGTAAAAGCTAGTGTATGTGTCCTACGATATCGCGTATGTCTCATGAGGAGATAATGACTGTCCCAGAGGGATTATTATTAGGGGTTATTACTATTATTTGTTTCTCTTTCACGGGTATTTTCCTAATACGTTAGGAAAATACCCGGCCCTTTGGGAGGCTTATACGGGGATATGGGTCCAACATGCAGAGGCCCTTCAAGAGCTTTAGTTTAAAGTGAGATGGGACACTTACCGAGACATTAGCCGCGGCAGTTGTAGGAGACTATGGCTACATATGGAATCTACTTATTCTGGTCTATGCGGATGGATGTTTAATAGTGTTAAAAAACGGCGTCTGCCTGATATACAGCAGACGGTGAATTGCCAATGCACTAGATGTGTCCCCTGAATAGCCGCCACAGACATACAGAACTTAAAAGTAGAATGTCGAGCGGTGCGGCACCGGTTTCACTATCACGGGTCTCGTGAAAACAGAGACTCAGAGCGGGTTTCCCCGTAGTTATGCCCTTTAAAATGACACTTCCCTCCCCGAGCATATAGCTTTAGCGGCCTCTCTCTGACTGATTGTCCAAGGCAAGCCAGAGTTGAGAGTCGTACGGGCGCTCTTAAAATTCCACCCCAGCCAATCAGGGCAAGCCGGGGATGAGGCCCTAACCGACTCTCTGATGCATTCAGGCCCGCAGTGTCGCTACTCACATTCACCTCGCCACAAGCTGGACTGCGGTTTGTGCGCTTTAAGTTAACCTGGTGATACATTTTTTGTTGTGATTGTTATTATGTTCTGTTGGTAGGCTTCTCAGGTCCAGTATTCACCTCTTCCGATCTTCCAGGGCGAACTAGGTCCACGTGAAGACTTTCATTCATTCACGCTTTACTCGAATCGGAACCTCACAAAATGTTGAGCTCGTGTGAAGCTCGTATGCTTTCAATACCTCTGCGGTGAATTTATCGGCATTGGCATTCAATATAGAAAGCCTGCATTCTGGTTAGGAATTCAATAACGCTTATTCTTTCTGACAAAGCCGTTTGTATGCTTAGATGTAGGTCGTTATTGTGAAGTCTATTGCGTTTAAATCCGTCTTTAAAGGCAAAAAGCATATGCGTAGATATGCGCCCTTTTATGGTAAGGCGGACGTAATATGTGATATATTTTCATTTTGTAACTCACAGGTTTCATCAAATACAAATACAAAATCTTTAAACAAATATCTGCTGCTTATATTATATTTAGTATGCTTATAAAATGGCTAACCTTATCCGCTGAGGCTGTGCTGCCAATGAGAATAATATAATAATAATACCAGCCCAGTTTTAAACTGTCTCATAGATGGACACGGACGTCTTCTCAGTGTGGGAAGGGTTAGGCCATATAATAGCCCATCACGCTATGTTGCGCGCCCTACTAGCAGCGGCGCCTGAGGTGGTGCGCGGGAGGAGTGTGCTCGCGGCCCGCGCTACGATCCCACCTTTTTAACAATACTCTTACAACGCAGACGGCGCGAACATACGTCGCGCGCATTCTTGTTTACATTATACAGGGTGTTTGGAGGGTGAGTAGCCATAGGAAAATGGTCGATAGGTGATGGTGTTGGCTACGTGTTGCGCCTACTTAAATAACATTTTGCCTTAAGTTTAATGAGTAATAATTTTTTTTCTATTTTGCTAGAAAATCTCCATTTTTTTGTATAAAAACTTTAATTATTTTTTTAATAACCGCTGAAATGTTAAAACAATGATGTCATTTGTTAGTGTAGTCTTACCTTATTTAGTAGTTACTGAAGAGCGCTGGTACTCATAACACAAGTTAGATCTTACGTTGGGTTCAACCAGAGTTCAACAAAAACACTTACTTTTTATTGTTTATAAAATATTATTTTTACACCAATATTATTTGTAAGTGTACCTAATTGTAATTCTTTTGGTAAATAAATTTTATTATTATTTAATATTATTATTATTATTTTAAACGTTCTATAAAAACGTTTTTCATTTGTAATAAACAATTTGTTGTCTTCCTTTCTTTGCAATGCTTTCATATACCTGGTTAACCGTTGTGATTTTACTGTAAGTTTTTGTTTTAATGTATCTAAATATTCCTCTGGTCTAATGTTATTACGTTTGTGAATGGTGTGTACTTTTGTTCTTCTGAAAATTACCTCGATTGCTGCAACTTCTTTTCTACTTCTATTATTATTAATGTGCCGGGTTAACCTGCCTATATCTGCTCTTAAATTTTGAATGTCATTTTCTAGCCGTAATTGGCAATTAGCAATTTTTTATTAAGCAGGCTTTAGAGATTTATGGGTTTTATGCGGAGTATTAGCTTTAGGAACTCGAATTTTATATCCCAGGTTCTCGGAAATTGGAAGTGCGCTACAGTAGATTAAAGTGTGAATATGATGTAAAACGGAATCAATTGAGAAAAATCTGCTTTATATTTGCCTGTTAAAAATATCTATATATGCGTAAAGATTTCTGCATTCTCTAAGTTTTGGTAGTCTAGGATGGACTGTTGGGTTTGTACCATTGTATTGTATAAGTACGGTCTCTACTTGATTTATTAATTCTTGTGCCGTTGTGTCTATTTGTGTAATTTGATGCGACAGTATATATTCTGTTAGTTATGTGACTGGATCAGCCCCGTCTGAGTAGAAATATGCGTCTGAGTAAGTGATGTCATCAGCGAATTTGTTATCGTAGTAGAGGGTATTTGTGTAAGTGAGATGTTGGATGATGTGATTGATTTAGGTTGCAAAATATAATCTGGAGGATTTGGTATGGATGGTAATACTAAATCTGATGCTAAATACAGTGTACTTTCTAATTCTTCTGTCCTGAGTTATTCTGATACTTCATATATTAACTTACTAATAACATCGTCAGACAACCTTTTATTTCTAATTATCACCCTTCTTTGATCTGCAATTCGTTGTACTGATACTTGTAAGTGTGGATATTTTAAAACAAATTGGTCGTGAAGGTTTTTGCAGTATATCCTACTAATATTATAAATGCGAAAGTTTGTGAGGATGAATGTATGTATGTATGTATGTTTGTTACTCTTTCACGCAAAAACTACCGAACGGATTTAGATGAAACTTTACAGTAATATAGGTTATACATCAGAATAACACATAGGCTACAATTTATAACTATTTTGTGTAATTTGGTCGTAATATAACGATAAATATCAAGTAAGTCGGGAAAAAAGTGGCGTTCTGAGAGCTATCTTGGCGTGCGCTGCCTAAGCCGTTTGAGTTATACAAAGATAATGTACCGTAGGATTGTTTGTCTTAAATAGTTCTAAATAAAAGTCCGCGACAGCATATATCTATCTTTTATGTGCAAGCTGCTATGACCAAAATAGTGAACCATAAATACAATTAAATTGGATACTTTTTTACAATACACATTTTAGAATATTCATCAAACTCTTATCAAAATCGATATATTTATCGCTTTAAGTATTTAATGTAGATAAATTTTCTCTTTAGCACTAAGTAATTTGTTCGAATAGTTTAAAAGTTATCACGATATTAAGTTTGACTTGAACGGAGCGCCTAACAGACGCGGACGGGGCGCAGCGCGGGGGAGGAGGGGCGATGCGATTGACGCGTCATTACTGATCGCCGAGTGCGCGACCCGAACGCGGGCAGACGCGTGAGGGCAAACGTCGTTGACGGTTGTGTTCGTAATGCGTATTTTCTCTATAGCAAATCTGATTCTCAAAGCGATTTTAGATTATTTTAACTAAGCGATAGTTAGTGTATTTTTAAAAGGAACATAGATTTAGCTTTTTATTTTAATTTCAGTCTTATTAGAATTGCTTTTTTTTGTTTGTTTTACTAAATAGATTCTTTTTTGTTTTCTTATTATTATATTTTTGCTAGGTTAAGAATAACAGTTAATTTTAAGTCTAATTCGATTCTCGAAGCGGTTTATTACATAGTACCTACAATAAGCATACATATTATTGTTGGTGTATTTTAGTAAAGCTGCATTTAAGTATGACGAGACTCTTGATTATGAAAGTCATAGGCTTATAAAAATAGAAGCAATGAGCATAGATTGTAAATATTGCGCTGCTCTTAAGTGGAAAGAGGAAACAGCAGGTATATGTTGTTCGGGCGGGAAAGTAACCATTCCTTCTATAGACGAGCCAGTTCAACCTTTAAAAGAACTTTTCTCTAATGAAACAGATGAATCTCGCAGCTTTCTAAAAAATATAAGAAAGTACAATATGTGCTTTCATATGACGTCCTTTGGAGCAGATCAAATTGTCTCAATGCTAGGGTTTTGTCCGACCTTTACAATACAAGGACAAGTTTACCACCGTATCGGTTCTATAATTCCTGCGGCCATTTTGCAACCACAATTTTTACAAGTATATTTTATAGGTGATGAAGAAGCACAAATCGATAGGCGTACTGAGTGCGTGCAAAGCCTAGATAGAAATATAGTAAAAAAATTACAACGAGTACTTCACGACCACAACATTTTAGTGCACGAATTTAAAATGGCTAGAGACAGAATGATCAATGACGATAATTTCAAAGTAGTGATTCACCCAGACCGTGTACCACGTGGTCAACATGAGAGACGATTCAATGCCCCAACTACAAATAAAATAGCTGCTGTAATAGTTAGTAGCGAACAAACTACGTCTCGGGACATCGTTGTGCAGGCGCGTGATGGCATGCTCACTAGGGTTCCTGATACACATAGATTCTATGACGCTCTCGAGTATCCAATAATTTATTGGAAAGGACAAGAGGGGTACAGTATTAATATTCCTCAGATTAATCCAATTACCAAACTCCCAATGCCAAACAAAAAGGTGTCCTGCAAAGATTTCTATGCCTTTCACTTGATGGTACGTCGCAGCGGTTTTAATTTGCTGCTTAGGTGTAGGCTCCTTCTTCATCAGTTTCTGGTCGACATGTACGTAAAGATGGAAAGTGAACGCTTAAGGTTCATTTCTTTCAATCAAAAAAAACTGCGCGCAGAAAATTATATTCACTTGCAAGATGCAATAAGAAATGATGCGGGTTTGGATCCAAATAACTTAGGTCAGATGGTGATTCCCCGTCATCATTTGTAAATAGCCCGAGATACCTACATGAATACACACAAGATGCGTTCACATACGTACGTAATTATGGGAGGCCTGATTTATTCATAACAATGACTTGCAACCCCGCCTGGCCAGAAATAACCAAAGAGCTTATGGCTGGTCAAAATTCAACGGACAGACATGACTTAACAGCCCGAGTATTTAGGATAAAAGTTCAGAAGTTGGTAGCTCTACTTACAAAAGGTAACATATTTGGTGATATGCAGTGCTTCATGTACTCGATCGAGTGGCAAAAACGAGGTTTGCCTCATGTGCACTTACTGCTGTGGTTAAAAGAAAAATTGCATCCGAACCAAATTGACGAAATCATATGTGCTGAGATACCAAATCCGGAAACCGATCAAAAGCTCTATGATACGGTGACAAAGAATATGATTCACGGGCCCTGTGGTGCATTGAATTCTTCCTCGCCATGCATGAAGGAAGGAAAATGTACCAAAAAATATCCGAGGAAGCTTTTACAAGATACTCAAACCAGTGCTAAAGGTTATCCTTTGTACAGGCGCAGAGCACCAGAGAATAGGGGACGTACGACGGTTATAAAAACCCGTGGAGGAAGACAGGCAATATTGGTGGACAATAGCTGGGTGGTCCCATATTCTCCGCTCCTATCAAAAATTTTTAATTCCCTCATAAATGTAGAGTTTTGTAATACGGTACAGGCGATAAAATATATTTGTAAATATATTAATAAGGGTAGCGACCAGGCTATTTTTAACATCCGCCAGCAAGGGAATTTAAACATTGACCCGAGAGATGAGGTGCAAACATTTAGAGCCGGCCGATATGTTAGTAGTAACGAAGCAGCGTGGCGGATCTTAGGTATACCTCTACACGAGCGACACCCAACCGTTACTCATCTCGCGATTCATTTACCCAATGGTGAGAGGGTTTACTTTACTGAAAATAATTTTAGAGAGAGATTAGCAGCACCACCTAAAACGACACTAACTGCATTTTTCCTGTTGTGCCAAAGTGATACGTTTGCAAAAACATTACTTTACATTGACGTGCCTCGCTACTATACCTAGAATGCGGCACAGAAGGAATGGAAACGTCGTTTACAAGGAACTCCTGTCGATGGCTGGCCAGGTGTGAAGGCAGGAGACGCTCTAGGTCGCATTTACACGGTGCACGTTAGCAACTTTGAATGCTATTGCTTGCGAATGCTGCTGAATGTAATAAGGGGTCCAACCAACTTCTTGGATTTAAAAACATTTGACGGCCAAGAACTTGCAACTTTTCGGCAGGTGTGTGAGAAGATGGGGTTGTTGGAAGAATATAACCACTGGGAGGCCACCATAGAAGAGGCCGTGCTGTGTCGCTCACCGGCGCAAGTAAGAGAGCTGTTTGCCATATTGATATGCACTTGCGGTTTGTCCAATCCTCTGCAACTGTGGCACAAGTATAAAATTGCGTTATCAGAGGATATCATGCACAGGCTTGAAAGAATGGATCAGGTCAATGATGATCTTTGTTTCAATGAGGCATTGGGCCTTATCGAGGACAAAATAATAACAATTTCTGGAAAGAAATTGTCCGATTTTGGTCTACCCACACCGCGACGTAGAGGAGAGGTGTCAAACGATTTGATAAAAGAGCTTAGCTATGATACCAACAAATTAGAAACTTACGTGTGCGAAACTCAGCCACTTCTGCTACCTGATCAAAGAGACATTTATCACAAAATATTACGACGAGTTGAAAATGGTGATGGCGGGCTTTTTTTCCTTGATGCCCCGGGTGGTACAGGAAAAACTTTTTTGCTTAATTTGCTTCTAGCAAAATTCGCAGGGGCCACAACGTTGCATTAGCTGTGGCTTCCTCTGGAATTGCTGCAACATTGCTAAGCGGTGGACGGACGGCACATTCGGTCTTTAAATTACCTCTTAATCTGGCGAGCGAAGAAACCCCAATGTGTAACATCAGTAAGAGCAGCGCCCGTGGCAACCTGTTGCAACAGTGCAAGCTAATCGTATGGGACGAGTGCACAATGTCACACAAACGCGCCATCGAAGCTCTTGATCGCTGTCTACAAGACTTACACAGTAAACAAACGTTAATGGGTGGTGTGGTTGTTCTATTGGCTGGAGACTTCAGGCAAACTTTGCCAGTTATCGAGCGAGGCACTGCAGCAGACGAAATTACCGCCTGTCTGAAATCATCATATTTATGGACCAAAGTTGAAAAGCTTCATCTCACCACTAACATGCGTGTCCAGTTATTCAGTGATCTAGAGTCAGGCGTGTACGCTGAGAAACTGCTCGAGATAGGTGAAGGCCGAATAGAAACTGACGAAGAAGGTATGGTTCTATTCACTAACCAATTTTGTCATGTTGTGGATTCGGAAGACGCACTTATTGCTCAAGTTTTTCCAAATTTGCAACAAAACATCCAGGATGAAAATTGGCTATGTGAAAGAACCATATTAGCACCAAGAAATGAAACAGTTGCGAAAATCAATAAAGAAATCTTGGACGAAGTAACCAGCGATACAACAACCTACAACTCCATCGACACTGTCATGTCATCTGAAGACTGTACAAGCTACCCCGTGGAGTTCCTTAACTCTTTGGAGCTATTCGGGGTACCATCCCATAAACTGGAATTAAAAGTCGGTATACCAGTTTTGTTAATGCGCAACTTGGACGCACCGAGATTATGCAACGGTACTAGATTGCGAGTCACTGAACTAGGGAGGTATATTGTAAAGGCCACAATTTTAACTGGAGAAGCTAAGGGTGACAATGTTCTGATACCACGCATCCCAATAATACCCAATAACTTACCTTTTAATTTCAAACGTTTGCAGTTTCCACTAAAAGTTTCATTTTCAATGACCATAAATAAATCGCAGGGTCAAACTTTAAAGGTAGCGGGGATACATTTAGGCACGCCCTGTTTTTCCCACGGTCAGCTCTACGTAGCTTGCTCACGTGTTTCCTACTCGCAAAATCTACACATTTTCGCTGAACGAAACAAATCAAGTAATATAGTTTACAGGAGTATATTGCAGTAGATAAGTAGGACCGCCAAAACTTTAAATTAAAATAAAATAATAATACCAGCCCATTACTGTCCCACTGCAGGGAAAAGGCCTCTTCTCACACATAGAAGGCATGAGCATTAATTACCATGCTTGCTCGAGGCGGATTGGCAATTTCGGACTTTAAAGTCCAGGTTTCCTCTAAGATAAACTTAGAAAGTACTGAATTTAGAAAAGTCGTATTGGTATTTGCCGCGGTTTGAACCCACACCTCGTGATTGTGAGGTCGGTCTCTTAACCACTAGGCCATCACAACATTTTTATTTAAAATCATCTGTCACGAAACTTTTTGTGGCAGACCAAATTCCACGCGAGCGAAGCCGCGGGCAAAAGCTAGTAGTCCTATATGTCTCTAATTTAGTAATATAAAAGTAAGTGCGCATGATAAAAGTATTGATTTCGTCATTCCATTACATACGCACTCTAGGTTTGCCAGTTTTGGTGGTCACAGGACAGCTATCTGGTGCCTCCTGCGAAACACCGTTAGCTGGGGTTACGACTCTATTATTGTTACTAATAAGTGGATCTATATTATTCTGTTCGTTATAATTACTAGTGATTGAAGGTAATATTGGGACTGATGGTGTATAATAAATGATACTTGAGCTATATGGTTGAATTGGGGAACTTGTCCTGTCTGTCAGTCTGTCAATATTGTCTGCGGGTTCGGCTGAAGCATCTTTATCGGTGGGAGCCCGCCTGTTCAACCCCTCACCACTGACGGTTCGCATGCTGAAACACCCAGCGTCAGCTCCAGGTGTGCCCCAGCGGTCCTCTCAGTTTCTTTTTAGAACGAGTCTCCATATTAAATGGGTTACCATTGCCATGTTAGCCACGCCAGTAAAAAAATTCGTGTGTCCGCCCCCTAAGTGTGTCAGGTGATCGACTCGGACGTATGGTTGGGATTTAGGGCCTTATTATTATTATGTTTCTCTTATCACAGGGCCATATTACATTAGAAAATACCCGGCCCTTTGGGAGGCTTACACGGAGACATGGTTCCAACGTGAAGAGGCCCTTCAAGAGTTTTAATCAAAGGTGGGATGGAACACCTACAGCGGCACTAGCCGCAGCAGGTGTATTTTGTTTTTGCAGGTGTATATTTTTCTGTTGCTATGTATAGATTCTAATATATGGGCTATAGGTATGTGTGTTTGGTGTACCGGTATATTGCTAACTATGGATAAAAAACAGCGTCTGCCCTGAATACTCTAATAGCATCAATGCAATGGGCAGACGGTGACTCGCTAACTCACTAGATGGGCCCCTGAATAGCCACTATTGGCATACAAGCCAGCAGCAGAGGGCAACACGGGTCTCGTGACAACGGAGAACCGGAGCGGGTTTCCCTGTAGTTATGCCCTTGAAAATGACACTTCCACCCCCAAGCATATAGCTCTTGTGGTCCCCCTCTGACCGGCCGACCAAGGCAAGCCAGAGTCGAGAGTAATACGGGCGCTCTTAAAGTTCCACCCCAGCCAACCAGTAACGGCAAGCCGGGGACGAGGGCCTAACCAACTCTCTGAGGCATTCAGGACCGCAGTGTCGCCACTCACATTCAGCCCGCCACAAGCTGCCCTGCGGTTTGTGCGCTTTTATTAAACCTAGTGATACATTTTTTGCTTATATCATACATAAGGCGAAGGTGATAGTTTAAAAGCTAGTGTACTGTGCCCTCCGATATCACGTTAGTCTCATGATGGGATACCGACTGTCCCAGAGGGGTTATTATTATTATTATTATTATTATATATATATATATGTGTGTGTATGTGTTAGAGTGTATATGTTTGTATTTTGTCAATGACTGCACGGCGTCGAGGTCACCTTGCCATTATGTCGAGCGTCGTAGGAAAATGCACTTCGTTTTTTGTTGGTTGCTATTTTTTTTGTATTTGTCAATTAAGTAGTATATGTCATAGTTCTATATAATATCGCTGCGCTGCAACGATATTAGTAGTTAGCTAGTTCAATATGATTCGTTTGTGAAGACTCTATATCTACATCTACGGCATTGTTGACTAAGAGGGCGACTGAATTATTTACGGAGTATAGTTAAGAGCACGTAGGAATTGCTCACAGTTAATTTAAGATTTTAATGACCGAACCTTCAGGGCACTTCTCTGCACTGTCTCTGAATGAAGATAACAGGTGTTGTGGGTACTGCCTCATGTAGATATTATGCATTAATTGTTATTATGCAGTATATACTAATTTGATAGCTACTGACTTACTAACTACAAAAATTTACATTAATTTTGTAAAACGAGCAGATACTGTGTAAATTTCTGCATGCCAGTATAAGACGTTCAACTTTCTACAGTTTTAATATTAAACACAGTTTTTTATACATTTGACACCCGCATTAGGTATAATTCCTGTAACGCGGGAGACTCTACAAACATTCAAACAACGGCCACAAAGAACGTCCAGACGCGAATCAACCATTAGTGAATCACACAAATTTTCCTCCCGTGTGGGATTCGAACCCACAACACACGGCGCAGTAGCAGTAGCGAGGCGACCAGTTAAACGGTTACGTCATCCGTGCAGTCGTAATACGAGAGATATAATCATAAGTATGATACACAATACAGCAGCTGCAGTGCTTGTGGATTTTAAGGTGGTCTAGTTAAGAGCGCGGTCAGATGGTAAGCTATAAAGCAGTGGTTAGGGTGCTAGTAATTTTATAGCGCATGTCGGTCAGAACATTGAGCATCAAATATGAGGATAGTATGCTACTAAAGATATGGCGCACGATGGTCATACTAGCTTGTTACACCATAATTATGCATGCTGTGACACCTTAAAATGTTGTGCATTTAGTTACTATTTATGGTCTTATTTAGTTATGTAAAAAATATGTAAGTAACAACTACTGGATGTCTAAATAAATAAATAAAATTTATCCACTAATAGATTTTAGTATTTAAATAATACTTAAATCCCAAAAGAATTATGAGAGAATATCCGCGTAACTATTTGTCAGTTGAAATTATACCACGATTGTCTCGATGGATGGCTGTTGTTCAAGTTAATAAAGATTTGAATTTATGTCATATATAGCTGCTGTTCTAAGTACTCATATCCTCAATTTATTTGTGCGCAGTAAAAATAATCAATTTCATAGTTAGTTTGCTTTCAATATAACATAATTTTATTAATGTTTGATGTTGTCAATGTTATCACTTATTTATTCAGTAACAAGTTAACATAATAATCAGTGGGATCACTCAAGAGGATAAAAATGCGAATACGTGTAATATTATTTATTTTATGTTAATTAACTTTCGTTTAAGTATAAATCCTTATTTAAGATAAGGTAACAATGTGAGTTTAATCTTCTCATAGACTTATACATTACGTTTACATTAAACTTTTCCGAGAATTATGCAGAGGTGAACCAAAATAATATAGAGCTAACTTGATGTTTAGCAAGGGTGACTGTATTTTAATACTTACTTGACTTTATATTTGAAAAGCACGGAGGCGTTGGTATTGACAGTACCTACGCCTATTGTTATAATTCGAATTCGAAAATCTCCCATATAGGATAAAAAGTGTTTTCTATAAATAGTTTTCGGAGTCTGGACGTTATTTGTGTCCATTGTATGAAAGTCCGTAAAGTCCCCGCTATACAGGTATTTTTAGAGAGTTGTCTTATAAACAATAAAATAAATGAAAATAATACAAAAATTAATGCTACCCTTAAAATATGGTAGGTCAATTATCATCAGCGATTAATGCATTTGAATAGTTATTAATATTTGAAATCATTCGTATTGTTCCTATTTAAAATAAGAATTATTACATTTTAAAACAGATAATTGCTAAATTTAGTTGCATAGGAAGGTGTCGAGCCTTTCAATTCGTACTCAGGCCTGACAGCATTAATTTCATTGCTAGTTGAATTACATTGTGCTTAAAATTTTCCCAGGGAAGCGGTTACCGCTTACTGCCGCGGCACGACACCATATGCACTAAAAACAAATTCAAGCTTATAAAGATACTTCATACAGAACACTTTTCAGATAGCATTGATAAACTGTAAATCATTTCAAGAGAACAATAGTGCAACGACATGCATGTGTTCAATAAGTCATTACTGTTGACGGTTCAGAAACATTTGTTTTTAAATACTAGTGCTATGTAGTGAAAAGTACATTATTTAACCGCCTAAATTCTTCTTCTCGCGGATGAATTCGTTGAAGAAGTTTACTCTCACTGCCCAGATAAATAAAATATACATAACAACAATATAAAATAGATTTTTTTGAGGCATGTAATAGCATCACTATTTTTTAAATCGAACTTGATATAAGGCTTATTCTTTATTGCGAGGTATCTAACCATAGCTGATTTAATGAGCAGATTACGTAACACAGTTTTGCCTAGACTAGTCTTTTGAGGACATCACATGTATTTCATAATATGAAATTGCAATTAATAGATGCCAAAAAATGCGTATTTTTTTCATTTGAACTGTACTGGTTGGTATTTTTGACATCTGTTGCTTTTCAGCAGTCTTTCATTTTTATTCTTAATCTATATATTAATACGTGAAGCAAAATCTTTGTACTCCTTTTTACGAAAATTGCGTAGACGGAGGAGTATAAAATTTGAACAGTTAAAGTTTATATGGAGAAAGAGGAGTGAATCCTAATATTTTTATAAAATATGCATTAGAAATACATTAAATTAATGAAAAAACACTACACGAACACAACCATGCATTTGACACACGCAGTCGAATCGCTTCGTAATATTTCAACATTGTTCGTCTGACGTCGTACAATTCTTTGTAACTATGGTTACCTATAACTTATTTATATAGAGAAAAACAGTAAACAAAGTAGCAAGGTTAGGAATTTTGGTCAAATTTTGACCACTAGGCGACCGCTAGTCTACTTAAATAGACGTGTCCAAAAGTAATGAATAAGTTTATGGATTTTTTACTATATATACTATTTATACTACATAATTTCTGCGTAGAGGAGATAGTTGAGCTTCTCAGGTATTGGTATAATCACCAGATTAACCAGGTCAGATGGTCGGGTGCTTTGTCGGAGACGTATGGTCTGGAATGTGGTGTGAGGCAGGGTGGTCTGACCTCCCCAGCGCTGTTCAGCTTGTATGTCGATCAGTTGATCGGGGAACTCAACAGCACAGAGGTTGGATGTTCGGTAGATGGGAAAATTATAAATAACCTATATTACGCGGACGACATGGTGCTGCTGAGTCCCTCGATTGAGGCACTCAGACGATTGCTTGAGGTTTGTGAGAGATACGCCTTGACTCACGGCCTCCTGTACAACGTGAAGAAGAGTGTGTTCATGGTGTTTGGGGTTGCTGCAAAGGGTCACAGGGCAGTGCCGCCGGTGTACCTATATGGTGTTGCACTAAACAGAGTGCCTTGTTTTAAATACCTTGGATACATACTAGTCGAGGATCTTAAGGATGATCAGGACATGGAACGGGAACGGAGAGCGTTGTCGGTCCGATGCAATATGTTGGCCCGTAGGTTTGCAAGATGTACGAGACAGGTCAAGATCACCCTTTTCAAGGCTTTTTGTCAGTCATTTTATACATGCAGCCTGTGGGTCAAGCATACGCAGAGGGCCTACAACGCTCTTCGTGTCCAGTACAACGACGCCTTCCGGGTGCTGTTGGGGCTACCGCGATTCTGTAGAGCGTCAGCCATGTTTGCTGAATCTACTATCGAAAATTTTTCAGCAATCATGAGAAAAAGAACGGCATCATTGTTAAGCAGGATTCGTGGGCGTGCCAATGGCATCGTGAAGGTGATTGGGGACAGGCTGGACGGCGTTTTCCTGGAGTATTGGACCCGTATGCATTGATGCGGGTCTGATACTGCAGGAAAATATATGAATTAAAAATTTAAAAAAAATTTTAGGTTTTTGTTTTGCTAGTTTGTTTTTAATTTAAAAGTAAGTACTAACATAGTTACGTAAGTTGTATCACTAACAAACTATGGAGCAAGTCTCTGAAATAAACGTTTTATTATTATATTATTATTATAATATTATTATTAAGACTGCGCTGAGCGAAATGTGCCAAAACAGGCGATCACAATTAAGTTGATAAAATCAACACTTTTTGTTTAATACAAATATAAAATATACATTTACGATAACAATTAATGTGTTTTTTTACAATTACTCCGTGTAAAATACTTAAAATAATGAATATTTTCGCCTACAAAATTACGTAAATTCGCACGAAAAATTCAAGAACGTAAGCTCGTGTTACGTGTTTTTTAGATTAAAACAGAAGAAATCTATCCTATTTTACAGCCTAAACGAGACATAAATAGTTATATTACAATTTGTCCGTCCCAAATATTTATGTTATTGGTTGTCAATAAAGATACATATTTATCAAAAAAGCACTTCAAATCCTCCATACAATTTTACTATGGCGGCCGCGCGCCGATTTTAATATCGAACTCTGTCATTCAGTCCAACCGCGTCTTACGGTCGGCGCAGTATTAATAATAGATAATGAACTGTATCTTATGCTTCAGGTTAATCAGAATTATTTCCATAGAAAATAATGTAGTTGTGTGTTACCTTAATTTAGAAGATGTCAATGAATTTCAAAGGTTCTTTTTATAATTTCAGATACTAAAAGTTATTGCTGTTTCACTCTTGATTAATATAGTAACGTGCCAACAATCACTAGAAGATAATTCTAATCAGAATGCGGACAACGGCATACCGGTTAGCCAGGTTGTGGATATGATACTCAATAAAGGCCGAAGATCACTTAATCCTACTCGTGCGGCGCGAGCAGAGTCTCTACGTGAGGCATTGCGAACAGATCATAAACACAAACATAAAAAATCTTTAAGAAATGTGGATATAGCAGAGGTAGAGGTAGACCCATCAGATATGATGGATACTCAAGCAAATTTGATTGAAAGTGAATTGAAGAACGCCCTATCTCATAAAAAGTCAGCCTTGTTTGATAAGCCGTTTGTAGAAAAGCATGGCAGAGATGATTTTCTAGTCATACAGCCTGGTTTTAAAGATCCATTTGTAACAGTTGTACCGAATGCTATTTATTACAACATAGAAAAAAGATGCGTCAACTGGCTGGATGATTGCAATTCACAAGGAATCAGAGCTAGACTATTAAGAGGTGTTCAATCGCCTTATAAAAAATAATTGAGCTTATTCTTAATGAAGGTAATAATTTAAGATAAGAAATATATTGAAAATAATTTCGTTTTCTTCTTTACTGACAGTAAAATATTGTATGACAATTAATAGTCATGCTATGGACTAGTTAAAACGAACAGCCTACTAAAAATGATTTAGTAGTTTAAACTGCATATTATAAGCCGTTACGGGCAAAGGAGTCCAGCTCATCTCGCCAGTTTTGTTTGAGCCTGCCGCGAAATCACTTGACAACTTGAGGATCCATTGTATTGTAAGTTTGGCTTATTTGTCGATGAAATACTATCTCCAACAAGATAATATTATAGGTATATCTTACAAGCAATAAAATTTATTTCAAAATATAACATTAAGAATAAAAGAAAAGGTCTTTAATAGGAGTCTTATTATTATTTTTTCTGTCATACCTGTCTTTAATTTGACTATAAGACTTAGTTAGGAATACATGTCGATTTCGGACGCGAGGCATAGTCACGTCACTCACTGCTGTTATGGTATATGCATATACGATGAGATTTCATCGTATGCTTACGAAATGTACTACACTTAGCATTGAATTCAATAATAAGAATCACATTGAATTCCAAAAGGAAATTAATGATATGCTTACGTCAATAATAAAATGGTAATAATTAATGTAATAATTTACAGAAATGTAAACAAAACAAAAATGATAAACTTTCAAACATATAATAATAAACGCGCACAATTACTAATACAATATGATAACAATACTATCCAAGAGGTTGATAAAACAAAATTCTCAGGTCTATTGGTTGACAAATACTGTAACTGGAAGGCGCACATTGACGATTTATGTACAAGAGTTCATAGTTTGTATCTGTACTTTTAATCTTGTATCACATAAATCACATAATGCTTTTGACAAAACTTGAACAGTATGGTATAAGAGGACCAACACTTAACTGGCTAAAAACATACCTAGAAGATAGATTTCAAAGTGTAGATATCTCTCAGTTGAATCTTAATGATTACATTCAAACATACAGGTCAGATTATAAAAAGAATGAATTTGGAGTTCCCCAGTGAAGCGTATTGGGACCTTTGCTTTTCCTGGCGTATATCAACGATCTACCTGATCATCAGGTCCTGATGTTATAGAACACAAAACTATACTGTTCGTAGATGACGTATCGATTATAGTGACTACTAATAAAAAAATTACTATTAAACAACATGAACATGACATTTATAATACATGGACATTAATTATGAATTGGTTGAATAATAATAATCTTGAAATAAATTTATCAAAGACAAATATCATTAATTTTTTTTTCAATTGTCAATTATCATGGACGTACATTATCGAATGCAAATTATTTTACATTTCTGGGAATTCTAATAAATTAAAAATTTGATTGGAAAGAACAAATAGATAAAGTATCTAATAAAATAAATGGTTTCTCATGCGCACTTTCTTAATTGACAAAAGTTGCCAACCAAAATACTGCACGTACAGCTTATTTTGCCTACGTAGAATCTGTCCTTAGGTATGGGTTACTGATATGGGGCAATAGCTCACTCATACAAAAAGCATTTATGGCCCAAAAACGGTGCATAAGGTCAATTTGTAACATTGCTCCTGACATTTAAAGTCGACCTTTTTTCAAATCATTGAAAAAACTCCCGTTGGCTTGTCTCTATATATTAGAAATTGGCAAATTTATTAAACATCATCCAGACTTGTTTAGTCAGCCAAAAGGTGTCACTCGGCGTGATAATATAAGAAATCCTGACAGGCTTGTTCTAAACATGTTACCCAGAAGTAGCCGGCTTCAAAACAATTCAAACGCCATGTGTATTAAAATATATAATAAATTACCAAATTTTATGAAAACTCTCCCTATAAATAAATTTATAACAGTTCTACGTGGTTGGCTCATGCAGAAAAACTTTTATTCTGTTAAAGAATTTATGGAACATACGGCGTGATGAGTACCAAATTGACCTACTAATCAAATACGAATTATGACATTGTTAATTTAAAATGTGTTATGATTGTTTGAAGAGACATACTTTGTTAACTCCATATGACATGTACCTATATTTGCATGCTATTTGAAACGGCTAAACAGGCTTGTGCTAATTTATTATAGTATGACATCAATGTAATGTACCTTGTGTACAGCAAATAAAAATATTCTATTCTATTCTATTCTACTATATAAACTCTCTAGTGTGGTTGGTACTGATGCGGAATTATATGCATACCATAGTTACATGTCATGAATTCTACGTTACGGTATTATAAAATGGGGTAATTCCGTTGATGTTATTCGAGCCTTTGGAGCACAAAAAAGTTTATACGTTCCATTTGTAGAGCACAGCCACTAGACAGTTGTGTTCCATTATTTAAATATGTATTAATATTACCACTACCAGCCTTATATATATTTGAAATGTGTATCTTTGTTCAAAAACCATAGCTATTTATTTGAAAAAGCCTAGCCTAGCCGAAAAGTGTTTAAATTAAATATACCCAAGCAAACTATTAATTTATTTTCTAACAATGTGTACTGTATGGAAATCCGTATTTATAATAAGCTTCCAGATGTTTTCAAATCCCTTAATCTTAATATGTTTAATAATAAATTGTTTATATTTCTTATAGACAAGTACTAACTACTACTCAACTAAGGATTTTCTGAATGATATTTTTTAAAATGCTAATTCAAATTTTGACTTATGTAATAATAATTTATAGTTAACGTATTAATATTCTTCTGTTTTTTGACATTCCCAACTTGTAACGTAAATCTAATATAAATTATTATTCATAAACTGACAAATATTTGTACGCCAGCAATGGCAGAATATTATGGTTTATACTGTATCTGTAACATCACTGTACTGTAACAATATTTTGATAAATAAATGCATACTATTATTATGTTTCTCTTATCACAGATATTTTCTACCATATCAGAAAAATATCTGGCCCTTTGAGAGGCTTACTCAGAGACATGATTTCAACGTGAAGAGGTCCTTCGAGAGTTTTAATCTAAAGTGGGATGGAACATTACAGTGCCGGTGGCACAAACCCGGAATAGAACTATTGCTACATATGTACTCTAATAAGTCTGGGCTATGGGGATAAGTGTTTGATGGACCGATATATTGGTAACTATGCATGAAAAACGGCGTCTGCCCTGAATTCCCTAATAGCATTAATCGGATGGGCAGACTGTGACTCGCCAACTCACTAGACGGGCCCCCTGAATAGCCACCATAGGCATACCAGCCAGCAGCAGAGGGCAACACCGGTGCGAGCGGCTAGGGGTGTCGATCGGTGCGTCGCCGGTTTCATCATCACGGGTCTCATGACAACGGAGACACGGAGCGGGTATCCCCCTAGTTATGCTCTTGAAAATTATACTTCCGCCCCAAGCATATAGCTCTAGCGGCCTTTCTCTGACCGGCCGACCAAAGCAAGCCAAAGTTGAGAGTCCTACGGGCGCTCTTGTAATTCCACCCCAGCCAACCAGCAACAGCAAGCCAGTGACGTGGCCCTAACCGACTCTCTGAGGCATACAGGACCGCAGTGTCGCTACTCACATTCAGCACGCCACAAGCTGTCCTACGGTTTGTGTGCTTTTATTTAACCTGGTGACACGTTTTTTGTTTATATCACAAGGTGAAGGTGATATTGTAAAAGCTAGTGTATGTGTCCTATGATATCGCGTAAGTCTCATGAGGAGATAATGACTGTCCCAGAGGGATTATTATTAGGGGTTATTACTATTATTTGTTTCTCTTTCACGGGTATTTTCCTAATACGTTAGGAAAATACCCGGCCCTTTGGGAGGCTTATACGGGGATATGGGTCCAACATGCAGAGGCCCTTCAAGAGCTTTAGTTTAAAGTGAGATGGGACACTTACCGAGACATTAGCCGCGGCAGTTGTAGGAGACTATGGCTACATATGGAATCTACTTATTCTGGTCTATGCGGATGGATGTTTAATGGTGTTAAAAAACGGCGTCTGCCTGATATACAGCAGACGGTGAATTGCCAATGCACTAGATGTGTCCCCTGAATAGCCGCCACAGACATACAGAACTTAAAAGTAGAATGTCGAGCGGTGCGGCACCGGTTTCACTATCACGGGTCTCGTGAAAACAGAGACTCAGAGCGGGTTTCCCCGTAGTTATGCCCTTTAAAATGACACTTCCCTCCCCGAGCATATAGCTTTAGCGGCCTCTCTCTGACTGATTGTCCAAGGCAAGCCAGAGTTGAGAGTCGTACGGGCGCTCTTAAAATTCCACCCCAGCCAATCAGGGCAAGCCGGGGATGAGGCCCTAACCGACTCTCTGATGCATTCAGGCCCGCAGTGTCGCTACTCACATTCACCTCGCCACAAGCTGGACTGCGGTTTGTGCGCTTTAAGTTAACCTGGTGATACATTTTTTGTTGTGATTGTTATTATGTTCTGTTGGTAGGCTTCTCAGGTCCAGTATTCACCTCTTCCGATCTTCCAGGGCGAACTAGGTCCACGTTAAGACTTTCATTCATTCACGCTTTACTCGAATCGGAACCTCACAAAATGTTGAGCTCGTGTGAAGCTCGTATGCTTTCAATACCTCTGCGGTGAATTTATCGGCATTGGCATTCAATATAGAAAGCCTGCATTCTGGTTAGGAATTCAATAACGCTTATTCTTTCTGACAAAGCCGTTTGTATGCTTAGATGTAGGTCGTTATTGTGAAATCTATTGCGTTTAAATCCGTCTTTAAAGGCAAAAAGCATATGCGTAGATATGCGCCCTTTTATGGTAAGGCGGACATAATATGTGATATATTTTCATTTTGTAACTCACAGGTTTCATCAAATACAAATACAAAATCTTTAAACAAATATCTGCTGCTTATATTCTATTTAGTATGCTTATAAAATGGCTAACCTTATCCGCTGAGGCTGTGCTGCCAATGAGAATAATATAATAATAATACCAGCCCAGTTTTAAACTGTCTCATAGATGGACACGAACGTCTTCTCAGTGTGGGAAGGGTTAGGCCATATAATAGCCCATCAGGCTATGTTGCGCGCCCTACTAGCAGTGGCGCCTGAGGTGGTGCGCGGGAGGAGTGTGCTCGCGGCCCGCGCTACGATCCCACCTTTTTAACAATACTCTTACAAAGCAGACGGCGCGAACATACGTCGCGCGCGTTCTTGTTTACATTATACAGGGTGTTTGGAGGGTGAGTAGCCATAGGAAAATGGTCGATAGGTGATGGTGTTGGCTACGTGTTGCGCCTACTTAAATAACATTTTGCCTTAAGTTTAATGAGTAATAATTTTTTTTCTATTTTGCTAGAAAATCTCCATTTTTTTGTATAAAAACTTTAATTATTTTTTTAATAACCGCTGAAATGTTAAAACAATGATGTCATTTGTTAGTGTAGTCTTACCTTATTTAGTAGTTACTGAAGAGCGCTGGTACTCATAACACAAGTTAGATCTTACGTTGGGTTCAACCAGAGTTCAACAAAAACACTTACTTTTTATTGTTTATAAAATATTATTTTTACACCAATATTATTTGTAAGTGTACCTAATTGTAATTCTTTTGGTAAATAAATTTTATTATTATTTAATATTATTATTATTATTTTAAACGTTCTATAAAAACGTTTTTCATTTGTAATAAACAATTTGTTGTCTTCCTTTCTTTGCAATGCTTTCATATACCTGGTTAACCGTTGTGATTTTACTGTAAGTTTTTGTTTTAATGTATCTAAATATTCCTCTGGTCTAATGTTATTACGTTTGTGAATGGTGTGTACTTTTGTTCTTCTGAAAATTACCTCGATTGCTGCAACTTCTTTTCTACTTCTATTATTATTAATGTGCCGGGTTAACCTGCCTATATCTGCTCTTAAATTTTGAATGTCATTTTCTATCCGTAATTGCCATGCAGGCTTTAGAGATTTATGGGTTTTATGCGGAGTATTAGCTTTAGGAACTCGAATTTTATATCCCAGGTTCTCGGAAATTGGAAGTGCGCTACAGTAGATTAAAGTGTGAATATGATGTAAAACGGAATCAATTGAGAAAAATCTGTTTATATTTGCCTGTTAAAAATATCTATATATGCGTAAAGATTTCTGCATTCTCTAAGTTTTGGTAGTTTAGGATGGACTGTTGGGTTTGTACCATTGTATTGTATAAGTACGGTCTCTACTTGATTTATTAATTCTTGTGCCGTTGTGTCTATTTGTGTAATTTGATGCGAGAGTGTATATTCTGTTAGTTATGTGACTGGATCAGCCCCGTCTGAGTAGAAATATGCGTCTGAGTAAGTGATGTCATCAGCGAATTTGTTATCGTAGTAGAGGGTATTTGTGTAAGTGAGATGTTGGATGATGTGATTGATTTAGGTTGCAAAATATAATCTGGAGGATTTGGTATGGATGGTAATACTAAATCTGATGCTAAATACAGTGTACTTTCTAATTCTTCTGTCCTGAGTTATTCTGATACTTCATATATTAACTTACTAATAACATCGTCAGACAACCTTTTATTTCTAATTATCACCCTTCTTTGATCTGCAATTCGTTGTACTGATACTTGTAAGTGTGGATATTTTAAAACAAATTGGTCGTGAAGGTTTTTGCAGTATATCCTACTAATATTATAAATGCGAAAGTTTGTGAGGATGAATGTATGTATGTATGTATGTTTGTTACTCTTTCACGCAAAAACTATTGAACGGATTTAGATGAAACTTTACAGTAATATAGGTTATACATCAGAATAACACATAGGCTACAATTTATAACTATTTTGTGTAATTTGGTCGTAATATAACGATAAATATCAAGTAAGTCGGGAAAAAAGTGGCGTTCTGAGAGCTATCTTGGCGTGCGCTGCCTAAGCCGTTTGAGTTATACAAAGATAATGTACCGTAGGATTGTTTGTCTTAAATAGTTCTAAATAAAAGTCCGCGACAGCATATATCTATCTTTTATGTGCAAGCTGCTATGACCAAAATAGTGAACCATAAATACAATTAAATTGGATACTTTTTTACAATACACATTTTACAATATTCATCAAACTCTTATCAAAATCGATATATTTATCGCTTTAAGTATTTAATGTAGATAAATTTTCTCTTTAACACTAAGTAATTTGTTCGAATAGTTTAAAAGTTATCACGATATTAAGATTGACTTGAACGGAGCGCCTAACAGACGCGGACGGGGCGCAGCTCGGGGGAGGAGGGGCGATGCGATTGACGCGTCATTACTGATCGCCGAGTGCGCGACCCGAACGCGGGCAGACGCGTGAGGGCAGACGTCGTTGACGGTTGTGTTCGTAATGCGTATTTTCTCTATAGCAAATCCGATTCTCAAAGCGATTTTAGATTATTTTAACTAAGCGATAGTTAGTGTATTTTTAAAAGGAACATAGATTTAGCTTTTTATTTTAATTTCAGTCTTATTAGAATTGCTTTTTTTTGTTTGTTTTACTAAATAGATTCTTTTTTGTTTTCATTAGATTATTATATTTTTGCTAGGTTAAGAATAACAGTTAATTTTAAGTCTAATTCGATTCTCGAAGCGGTTTATTACATAGTACCTACAATAAGCATACATATTATTGTTGGTGTATTTTAACTAGAAATATTGATTACTTTTTATTTTAATTCCTTTCGGATTAGAATTGTTTTTTATTTAAATTGATTATAGAATTATATTTTTAGTTATTTAAGTAGATATAGGTAGGTGTAGATTCATTATTAGGTAATTTTTATTTTTTATTTTCATTAGATTATGATCATTTTGTTAGATTAAGAATAACGTTTAGTTGTATTTATAAGTTAGCTGTTGGAATTGTTTTATTTTTGTTTGTAAAATATTACCTTTTTTTTTTAAATTAGTATCTACTTATTAAAATGCCGCGAAGGCGTAAGTCTAATATTTCGCAAAGCTCTAATAAAGCCCGAGCTATGAAAATAGCTAGACGTGATGAGACGTCTCAACAAGCCGAGCTGCGAAGGCTTGAGCAGGCGGTGCGTAGTGCAGCACATATATCTGGAGAGACTCCGGATCAGTCCCAAGCCCGACTCGAACGGAATGCAGAGTTTCTGGCGTCTCAACGGGCTGCTGAGACTCCAGAACAGTCCCAAGACCGACGTAAAAGGAATGCGGAGTTTCTGGCGTCTCAACGGGCTGCTGAAACTCCCGAACAGTCCCAAGCCCGACGTCAACGGAATGCCGAGTTTGTGGCGTCTCAACGGGCTGCTGAAACTCCAGAACAGTCCCGAGCTCGACGTCAACGGAATGCCGAGTTTCTGGCCTCTCTACGGGCTACTGAGACTATAGAACAGTCCCAAGATCGACGTCAACGGAATGCCGAGTTTGTGGCGTCTCAACGGGCTGCTGAAACTCCAGAACAGTCCCGAGCTCGACGTCAACGGAATGCCGAGTTTCTGGCCTCTCTACGGGCTACTGAGACTATAGAACAGTCCCAAGCCCGACGTCAACGGAATGCCGAGTTTGTGGCGTCTCAACGGGCTGCTGAAACTCCAGAACAGTCCCGAGCTCGACGTCAACGGAATGCCGAGTTTCTGGCCTCTCTACGGGCTACTGAGACTATAGAACAGTCCCAAGATCGACGTCGACGAAATGCGGAGTATCTGCTGTCTTATCGAGCTGCGGAGACACCAGAACATTCCCTACATCGGCGTCAACAGCATGCTGACTATCTGATGTCTCAGCGAGCTGCAGAGACACCAGAACAGTCACAAGTTCGACGTCAGCAGCAAGTGACTTACATGGCGTCCCAAAGAGCCACGGAAACATACGAAATGGCTGAATCTCGCAGACGCACTGTTGCTGAAAGGACAGCACAGCGACGTCAAACATTTACAAGAAATACATGGGGGGTGTTTAGTAAAGCTGCATTTGAGTATGACGAGACTCTTGGTTATGAAAGTCATAGGCTTATAAAAATAGAAGCAATGAGCATAGATTGTAAATATTGCGGTGCTCTTAAGTGGAAAGAGGAAACAGCAGGTATATGTTGTTCGGGCGGGAAAGTAACCATTCCTTCTATAGACGAGCCAGTTCAACCTTTAAAAGAACTTTTCTCTAATGAAACAGATGAATCTCGCAGCTTTCTAAAAAATATAAGAAAGTACAATATGTGCTTTCATATGACGTCCTTTGGAGCAGATCAAATTGTCTCAATGCTAGGGTTTTGTCCGACCTTTACAATACAAGGACAAGTTTACCACCGTATCGGTTCTATAATTCCTGCGGCCATTTTGCAACCACAATTTTTACAAGTATATTTTATAGGTGATGAAGAAGCACAAATCGATAGGCGTACTGAGTGCGTGCAAAGCCTAGATAGAAATATAGTAAAAAAATTACAACGAGTACTTCACGACCACAACATTTTAGTGCACGAATTTAAAATGGCTAGAGACAGAATGATCAATGACGATAATTTCAAAGTAGTGATTCACCCAGACCGTGTACCACGTGGTCAACATGAGAGACGATTCAATGCCCCAACTACAAATAAAATAGCTGCTGTAATAGTTAGTAGCGAACAAACTACGTCTCGGGACATCGTTGTGCAGGCGCGTGATGGCATGCTCACTAGGGTTTCTGATACACATAGATTCTATGACGCTCTCGAGTATTCAATAATTTATTGGAAAGGACAAGAGGGGTACAGTATTAATATTCCTCAGATTAATCCAATTACCAAACTCCCAATGCCAAACAAAAAGGTGTCCTGCAAAGATTTCTATGCCTTTCACTTGATGGTACGTCGCAGCGGTTTTAATTTGCTGCTTAGGTGTAGGCTCCTTCTTCATCAGTTTCTGGTCGACATGTACGTAAAGATGGAAAGTGAACGCTTAAGGTTCATTTCTTTCAATCAAAAAAAACTGCGCGCAGAAAATTATATTCACTTGCAAGATGCAATAAGAAATGATGCGGATTTGGATCCAAATAACTTAGGTCAGATGGTGATTCTACCGTCATCATTTGTAAATAGCCCGAGATACCTACATGAATACACACAAGATGCGTTCACATACGTACGTAATTATGGGAGGCCTGATTTATTCATAACAATGACTTGCAACCCCGCCTGGCCAGAAATAACCAAAGAGCTTATGGCTGGTCAAAATTCAACGGACAGACATGACTTAACAGCCCGAGTATTTAGGATAAAAGTTCAGAAGTTGGTAGCTCTACTTACAAAAGGTAACATATTTGGTGATATGCAGTGCTTCATGTACTCAATCGAGTGGCAAAAACGAGGTTTGCCTCATGTGCACTTACTGCTGTGGTTAAAAGAAAAATTGCATCCGAACCAAATTGACGAAATCATATGTGCTGAGATACCAAATCCGGAAACCGATCAAAAGCTCTATGATACGGTGACAAAGAATATGATTCACGGGCCCTGTGGTGCATTGAATTCTTCCTCGCCATGCATGAAGGAAGGAAAATGTACCAAAAAATATCCGAGGAAGCTTTTACAAGATACTCAAACCAGTGCTAAAGGTTATCCTTTGTACAGGCGCAGAGCACCAGAGAATAGGGGACGTACGACGGTTATAAAAACCCGTGGAGGAAGACAGGAAATATTGGTGGACAATAGCTGGGTGGTCCCATATTCTCCGCTCCTATCAAAAATTTTTAATTCCCACATAAATGTAGAGTTTTGTAATACGGTACAGGCGATAAAATATATTTGTAAATATATTAATAAGGGTAGCGACCAGGCTATTTTTAACATCCGCCAGCAAGGGAATTTAAACATTGACCCGAGAGATGAGGTGCAAACATTTAGAGCCGGCCGATATGTTAGTAGTAACGAAGCAGCGTGGCGGATCTTAGGTCTACCTCTACACGAGCGACACCCAACCGTTACTCATCTCGCGATTCATTTACCCAATGGTGGGAGGGTTTACTTTACTGAAAATAATTTTAGAGAGAGATTAGCAGCACCACCTAAAACGACACTAACTGCATTTTTCCTGTTGTGCCAAAGTGATACGTTTGCAAAAACATTACTTTACATTGACGTGCCTCGCTACTATACTTGGAATGCGGCACAGAAGGAATGGAAACGTCGTTTACAAGGAACTCCTGTCGATGGCTGGCCAGGTGTGAAGGCAGGAGACGCTCTAGGTCGCATTTACACGGTGCACGTTAGCAACTTTGAATGCTATTGCTTGCGAATGCTGCTGAATGTAATAAGGGGTCCAACCAACTTCTTGGATTTAAAAACATTTGACGGCCAAGAACTTGCAACTTTTCGGCAGGTGTGTGAGAAGATGGGGTTGTTGGAAGAATATAACCACTGGGAGGCCACCATAGAAGAGGCCGTGCTGTGTCGCTCACCGGCGCAAGTAAGAGAGCTGTTTGCCATATTGATATGCACTTGCGGTTTGTCCAATCCTCTGCAACTGTGGCACAAGTATAAAATTGCGTTATCAGAGGATATCATGCACAGGCTTGAAAGAATGGATCAGGTCAATGATGATCTTTGTTTCAATGAGGCATTGGGCCTTATCGAGGACAAAATAATAACAATTTCTGGAAAGAAATTGTCCGATTTTGGTCTACCCACACCGCGACGTAGAGGAGAGGTGTCAAACGATTTGATAAAAGAGCTTAGCTATGATACCAACAAATTAGAAACTTACGTGTGCGAAACTCAGCCACTTCTGCTACCTGATCAAAGAGACATTTATCACAAAATATTACGACGAGTTGAAAATGGTGATGGCGGGCTTTTTTTCCTTGATGCCCCGGGTGGTACAGGAAAAACTTTTTTGCTTAATTTGCTTCTAGCAAAATTCGCAGGGGCCACAACGTTGCATTAGCTGTGGCTTCCTCTGGAATTGCTGCAACATTGCTAAGCGGTGGACGGACGGCACATTCGGTCTTTAAATTACCTCTTAATCTGGCGAGCGAAGAAACCCCAATGTGTAACATCAGTAAGAGCAGCGCCCGTGGCAACCTGTTGCAACAGTGCAAGCTAATCGTATGGGACGAGTGCACAATGTCACACAAACGCGCCATCGAAGCTCTTGATCGCTGTCTACAAGACTTACACAGTAAACAAACGTTAATGGGTGGTGTGGTTGTTCTATTGGCTGGAGACTTCAGGCAAACTTTGCCAGTTATCGAGCGAGGCACTGCAGCAGACGAAATTACCGCCTGTCTGAAATCATCATATTTATGGACCAAAGTTGAAAAGCTTCATCTCACCACTAACATGCGTGTCCAGTTATTCAGTG
Source organism: Catocala nupta (assembly GCA_963675205.1). Lineage (NCBI taxonomy): Eukaryota > Metazoa > Arthropoda > Insecta > Lepidoptera > Erebidae > Catocala > Catocala nupta. Next base: position 36,284,525 of record OY776078.1, read on the forward strand.
ATCTAGAGTCAGGCGTGTACGCTGAGAAACTGCTCGAGATAGGTGAAGGCCGAATAGAAACTGACGAAGAAGGTATGGTTCTATTCACTAACCAATTTTGTCATGTTGTGGATTCGGAAGACGCACTTATTGCTCAAGGTTTTCCAAATTTGCAACAAAACATCCAGGATGAAAATTGGCTATGTGAAAGAACCATATTAGCACCAAGAAATGAAACAGTTGCGAAAATCAATAAAAAAATCTTGGACGAAGTAACCAGCGATACAACAACCTACAACTCCATCGACACTGTCATGTCATCTGAAGACTGTACAAGCTACCCCGTGGAGTTCCTTAACTCTTTGGAGCTATCCGGGGTACCATCCCATAAACTGGAATTAAAAGTCGGTATACCAGTTTTGTTAATGCGCAACTTGGACGCACCGAGATTATGCAACGGTACTAGATTGTGAGTCACTGAACTAGGGAGGTATATTGTAAAGGCCACAATTTTAACTGGAGAAGCTAAGGGTGACAATGTTCTGATACCACGCATCCCAATAATACCCAATAACTTACCTTTTAATTTCAAACGTTTGCAGTTTCCACTAAAAGTTGCATTTTCAATGACCATAAATAAATCGCAGGGTCAAACTTTAAAGGTAGCGGGGATACATTTAGGCACGCCCTGTTTTTCCCACGATCAGCTCTACGTAGCTTGCTCACGTGTTTCCTACTCGCAAAATCTACACATTTTCGCTGAACGAAACAAATCAAGTAACATAGTTTACAGGAGTATATTGCAGTAGATAAGTAGGACCGCCAAAACTTTAAATTAAAATAAAATAATAATACCAGCCCATTACTGTCCCACTGCAGGGAAAAGGCCTCTTCTCACACATAGAAGGCATGAGCATTAATTACCATGCTTGCTCGAGGCGGATTGGCAATTTCGGACTTTAAAGTCCAGGTTTCCTCTAAGATAAACTTAGAAAGTACTGAATTTAGAAAAGTCGTATTGGTATTTGCCGCGGTTTGAACCCACACCTCGTGATTGTGAGGTCGGTCTCTTAACCACTAGGCCATCACAACATTTTTATTTAAAATCATCTGTCACGAAACTTTTTGTGGTAGACCAAATTCCACGCGAGCGAAGCCGCGGGCAAAAGCTAGTAGTCCTATATGTCTCTAATTTAGTAATATAAAAGTAAGTGCGCATGATAAAAGTATTGATTTCGTCATTCCATTACATACGCACTCTAGGTTTGCCAGTTTTGGTGGTCACAGGACAGCTATCTGGTGCCTCCTGCGAAACACCGTTAGCTGGGGTTACGACTCTATTATTGTTACTAATAAGTGGATCTATATTATTCTGTTCGTTATAATTACTAGTGATTGAAGGTAATATTGGGACTGATGGTGTATAATAAATGATACTTGAGCTATATGGTTGAATTGGGGAACTTGTCCTGTCTGTCAGTCTGTCAATATTGTCTGCGGGTTCGGCTGAAGCATCTTTATCGGTGGGAGCCCGCCTGTTCAGCCCCTCACCACTGACGGTTCGCATGCTGAAACACCCAGCGTCAGCTCCAGGTGTGCCCCAGCGGTCCTCTCAGTTTCTTTTTAGAACGAGTCTCCATATTAAATGGGTTACCATTGCCATGTTAGCCACGCCAGTAAAAAAATTCGTGTGTCCACCCCCTAAGTGTGTCAGGTGTTCGACTCGGACGTATGGTTGGGATTTAGGGCCTTATTATTATTATGTTTCTCTTATCACAGGGCCATATTATATTAGAAAATACCCGGCCCTTTGGGAGGCTTACACGGAGACATGGTTCCAACGTGAAGAGGCCCTTCAAGAGTTTTAATCAAAGGTGGGATGGAACACCTACAGCGGCACTAGCCGCAGCAGGTGTATTTTTTTTTTGCAGGTGTATATTTTTCTGTTGCTATGTATAGATTCTAATATATGGGCTATAGGTATGTGTGTTTGGTGTACCGGTATATTGCTAACTATGGATAAAAAACAGCGTCTGCCCTGAATACTCTAATAGCATCAATGCAATGGGCAGACGGTGACTCGCTAACTCACTAGATGGGCCCCTGAATAGCCACTATTGGCATACAAGCCAGCAGCAGAGGGCAACACGGGTCTCGTGACAACGGAGAACCGGAGCGGGTTTCCCTGTAGTTATGCCCTTGAAAATGACACTTCCACCCCCAAGCATATAGCTCTTGTGGTCCCCCTCTGACCAGCCGACCAAGGCAAGCCAGAGTCGAGAGTAATACGGGCGCTCTTAAAGTTCCACCCCAGCCAACCAGTAACGGCAAGCCGGGGACGAGGCCCTAACCAACTCTCTGAGGCATTCAGGACCGCAGTGTCGCCACTCACATTCAGCCCGCCACAAGCTGCCCTGCGGTTTGTGCGCTTTTATTAAACCTAGTGATACATTTTTTGCTTATATCATACATAAGGCGAAGGTGATAGTTTAAAAGCTAGTGTACTGTGCCCTCCGATATCACGTTAGTCTCATGATGGGATACCGACTGTCCCAGAGGGGTTATTATTATTATTATATATATATATATGTGTGTGTATGTGTTAGAGTGTATATGTTTGTATTTTGTCAATGACTGCACGGCGTCGAGGTCACCTTGCTACATTGACGTGCCTCGCTACTATACTTGGAATGCGGCACAGAAGGAATGGAAACGTCGTTTACAAGGAACTCCTGTCGATGGCTGGCCAGGTGTGAAGGCAGGAGACGCTCTAGGTCGCATTTACACGGTGCACGTTAGCAACTTTGAATGCTATTGCTTGCGAATGCTGTTGAATGTAATAAGGGGTCCAACCAACTTCTTGGATTTAAAAACATTTGACGGCCAAGAACTTGCAACTTTTCGGCAGGTGTGTGAGAAGATGGGGTTGTTGGAAGATGATAACCACTGGGAGGCCACCATAGAAGAGGCCGTGCTGTGTCGCTCACCGGCGCAAGTAAGAGAGCTGTTTGCCATATTGATATGCACTTGCGGTTTGTCCAATCCTCTGCAACTGTGGCACAAGTATAAAATTGCGTTATCAGAGGATATCATGCACAGGCTTGAAAGAATGGATCAGGTCAATGATGATCTTTGTTTCAATGAGGCATTGGGCCTTATCGAGGACAAAATAATAACAATTTCTGGAAAGAAATTGTCCGATTTTGGTCTACCCACACCGCGACGTAGAGGACAGGTGTCAAACGATTTGATAAAAGAGCTTAGCTATGATACCAACAAATTAGAAACTTACGTGTGCGAAACTCAGCCACTTCTGCTACCTGATCAAAGAGACATTTATCACAAAATATTACGACGAGTTGAAAATGGTGATGGCGGCCTTTTTTCCTTGATGCCCCGGGTGGTACAGGAAAAACTTTTTTGCTTAATTTGCTTCTAGCAAAATTCGTAGGAGCCTCAACGTTGCATTAGCTGTGGCTTCCTCTGGAATTGCTGCAACATTGCTAAGCGGTGGACGGACGGCACATTCGGTCTTTAAATTACCTCTTAATCTGGCGAGCGAAGAAACCCCAATGTGTAACATCAGTAAGAGCAGCGCCCGTGGCAACCTGTTGCAACAGTGCAAGCTAATCGTATGGGACGAGTGCACAATGTCACACAAACGCGCCATCGAAGCTCTTGATCGCTGTCTACAAGACTTACACAGTAAACAAACGTTAATGGGTGGTGTGGTTGTTCTATTGGCTGGAGACTTCAGGCAAACTTTGCCAGTTATCGAGCGAGGCACTGCAGCAGACGAAATTACCGCCTGTCTGAAATCATCATATTTATGGACCAAAGTTGAAAAGCTTCATCTCACCACTAACATGCGTGTCCAGTTATTCAGTGATCTAGAGTCAGGCGTGTACGCTGAGAAACTGCTCGAGATAGGTGAAGGCCGAATAGAAACTGACGAAGAAGGTATGGTTCTATTCACTAACCAATTTTGTCATGTTGTGGATTAGGAAGACGCACTTATTGCTCAAGTTTTTCCAAATTTGCAACAAAACATCCAGGATGAAAATTGGCTATGTGAAAGAACCATATTAGCACCAAGAAATGAAACAGTTGCGAAAATCAATAAAAAAATCTTGGACGAAGTAACCAGCGATACAACAACCTACAACTCCATCGACACTGTCATGTCATCTGAAGACTGTACAAGCTACCCCGTGGAGTTCCTTAACTCTTTGGAGCTATCCGGGGTACCATCCCATAAACTGGAATTAAAAGTCGGTATACCAGTTTTGTTAATGCGCAACTTGGACGCACCGAGATTATGCAACGGTACTAGATTGTGAGTCACTGAACTAGGGAGGTATATTGTAAAGGCCACAATTTTAACTGGAGAAGCTAAGGGTGACAATGTTCTGATACCACGCATCCCAATAATACCCAATAACTTACCTTTTAATTTCAAACGTTTGCAGTTTCCACTAAAAGTTGCATTTTCAATGACCATAAATAAATCACAGGGTCAAACTTTAAAGGTAGCGGGGATACATTTAGGCACGCCCTGTTTTTCCCACGGTCAGCTCTACGTAGCTTGCTCACGTGTTTCCTACTCGCAAAATCTACACATTTTCGCTGAACGAAACAAATCAAGTAACATAGTTTACAGGAGTATATTGCAGTAGATAAGTAGGACCGCCAAAACTTTAAATTAAAATAAAATAATAATACCAGCCCATTACTGTCCCACTGCAGGGAAAAGGCCTCTTCTCACACATAGAAGGCATGAGCATTAATTACCATGCTTGCTCGAGGCGGATTGGCAATTTCGGACTTTAAAGTCCAGGTTTCCTCTAAGATAAACTTAGAAAGTACTGAATTTAGAAAAGTCGTATTGGTATTTGCCGCGGTTTGAACCCACACCTCGTGATTGTGAGGTCGGTCTCTTAACCACTAGGCCATCACAACATTTTTATTTAAAATCATCTGTCACGAAACTTTTTGTGGTAGACCAAATTCCACGCGAGCGAAGCCGCGGGCAAAAGCTAGTAGTCCTATATGTCTCTAATTTAGTAATATAAAAGTAAGTGCGCATGATAAAAGTATTGATTTCGTCATTCCATTACATACGCACTCTAGGTTTGCCAGTTTTGGTGGTCACAGGACAGCTATCTGGTGCCTCCTGCGAAACACCGTTAGCTGGGGTTACGACTCTATTATTGTTACTAATAAGTGGATCTATATTATTCTGTTCGTTATAATTACTAGTGATTGAAGGTAATATTGGGACTGATGGTGTATAATAAATGATACTTGAGCTATATGGTTGAATTGGGGAACTTGTCCTGTCTGTCAGTCTGTCAATATTGTCTGCGGGTTCGGCTGAAGCATCTTTATCGGTGGGAGCCCGCCTGTTCAGCCCCTCACCACTGACGGTTCGCATGCTGAAACACCCAGCGTCAGCTCCAGGTGTGCCCCAGCGGTCCTCTCAGTTTCTTTTTAGAACGAGTCTCCATATTAAATGGGTTACCATTGCCATGTTAGCCACGCCAGTAAAAAAATTCGTGTGTCCGCCCCCTAAGTGTGTCAGGTGTTCGACTCGGACGTATGGTTGGGATTTAGGGCCTTATTATTATTATGTTTCTCTTATCACAGGGCCATATTATATTAGAAAATACCCGGCCCTTTGGGAGGCTTACACGGAGACATGGTTCCAACGTGAAGAGGCCCTTCAAGAGTTTTAATCAAAGGTGGGATGGAACACCTACAGCGGCACTAGCCGCAGCAGGTGTATTTTTTTTTTGCAGGTGTATATTTTTCTGTTGCTATGTATAGATTCTAATATATGGGCTATAGGTATGTGTGTTTGGTGTACCGGTATATTGCTAACTATGGATAAAAAACAGCGTCTGCCCTGAATACTCTAATAGCATCAATGCAATGGGCAGACGGTGACTCGCTAACTCACTAGATGGGCCCCTGAATAGCCACTATTGGCATACAAGCCAGCAGCAGAGGGCAACACGGGTCTCGTGACAACGGAGAACCGGAGCGGGTTTCCCTGTAGTTATGCCCTTGAAAATGACACTTCCACCCCCAAGCATATAGCTCTTGTGGTCCCTCTCTGACCAGCCGACCAAGGCAAGCCAGAGTCGAGAGTAATACGGGCGCTCTTAAAGTTCCACCCCAGCCAACCAGTAACGGCAAGCCGGGGACGAGGCCCTAACCAACTCTCTGAGGCATTCAGGACCGCAGTGTCGCCACTCACATTCAGCCCGCCACAAGCTGCCCTGCGGTTTGTGCGCTTTTATTAAACCTAGTGATACATTTTTTGCTTATATCATACATAAGGCGAAGGTGATAGTTTAAAAGCTAGTGTACTGTGCCCTCCGATATCACGTTAGTCTCATGATGGGATACCGACTGTCCCAGAGGGGTTATTATTATTATTATATATATATATATGTGTGTGTATGTGTTAGAGTGTATATGTTTGTATTTTGTCAATGACTGCACGGCGTCGAGGTCACCTTGCTACATTGACGTGCCTCGCTACTATACTTGGAATGCGGCACAGAAGGAATGGAAACGTCGTTTACAAGGAACTCCTGTCGATGGCTGGCCAGGTGTGAAGGCAGGAGACGCTCTAGGTCGCATTTACACGGTGCACGTTAGCAACTTTGAATGCTATTGCTTGCGAATGCTGTTGAATGTAATAAGGGGTCCAACCAACTTCTTGGATTTAAAAACATTTGACGGCCAAGAACTTGCAACTTTTCGGCAGGTGTGTGAGAAGATGGGGTTGTTGGAAGATGATAACCACTGGGAGGCCACCATAGAAGAGGCCGTGCTGTGTCGCTCACCGGCGCAAGTAAGAGAGCTGTTTGCCATATTGATATGCACTTGCGGTTTGTCCAATCCTCTGCAACTGTGGCACAAGTATAAAATTGCGTTATCAGAGGATATCATGCACAGGCTTGAAAGAATGGATCAGGTCAATGATGATCTTTGTTTCAATGAGGCATTGGGCCTTATCGAGGACAAAATAATAACAATTTCTGGAAAGAAATTGTCCGATTTTGGTCTACCCACACCGCGACGTAGAGGACAGGTGTCAAACGATTTGATAAAAGAGCTTAGCTATGATACCAACAAATTAGAAACTTACGTGTGCGAAACTCAGCCACTTCTGCTACCTGATCAAAGAGACATTTATCACAAAATATTACGACGAGTTGAAAATGGTGATGGCGGCCTTTTTTCCTTGATGCCCCGGGTGGTACAGGAAAAACTTTTTTGCTTAATTTGCTTCTAGCAAAATTCGTAGGAGCCTCAACGTTGCATTAGCTGTGGCTTCCTCTGGAATTGCTGCAACATTGCTAAGCGGTGGACGGACGGCACATTCGGTCTTTAAATTACCTCTTAATCTGGCGAGCGAAGAAACCCCAATGTGTAACATCAGTAAGAGCAGCGCCCGTGGCAACCTGTTGCAACAGTGCAAGCTAATCGTATGGGACGAGTGCACAATGTCACACAAACGCGCCATCGAAGCTCTTGATCGCTGTCTACAAGACTTACACAGTAAACAAACGTTAATGGGTGGTGTGGTTGTTCTATTGGCTGGAGACTTCAGGCAAACTTTGCCAGTTATCGAGCGAGGCACTGCAGCAGACGAAATTACCGCCTGTCTGAAATCATCATATTTATGGACCAAAGTTGAAAAGCTTCATCTCACCACTAACATGCGTGTCCAGTTATTCAGTGATCTAGAGTCAGGCGTGTACGCTGAGAAACTGCTCGAGATAGGTGAAGGCCGAATAGAAACTGACGAAGAAGGTATGGTTCTATTCACTAACCAATTTTGTCATGTTGTGGATTAGGAAGACGCACTTATTGCTCAAGTTTTTCCAAATTTGCAACAAAACATCCAGGATGAAAATTGGCTATGTGAAAGAACCATATTAGCACCAAGAAATGAAACAGTTGCGAAAATCAATAAAAAAATCTTGGACGAAGTAACCAGCGATACAACAACCTACAACTCCATCGACACTGTCATGTCATCTGAAGACTGTACAAGCTACCCCGTGGAGTTCCTTAACTCTTTGGAGCTATCCGGGGTACCATCCCATAAACTGGAATTAAAAGTCGGTATACCAGTTTTGTTAATGCGCAACTTGGACGCACCGAGATTATGCAACGGTACTAGATTGTGAGTCACTGAACTAGGGAGGTATATTGTAAAGGCCACAATTTTAACTGGAGAAGCTAAGGGTGACAATGTTCTGATACCACGCATCCCAATAATACCCAATAACTTACCTTTTAATTTCAAACGTTTGCAGTTTCCACTAAAAGTTGCATTTTCAATGACCATAAATAAATCACAGGGTCAAACTTTAAAGGTAGCGGGGATACATTTAGGCACGCCCTGTTTTTCCCACGGTCAGCTCTACGTAGCTTGCTCACGTGTTTCCTACTCGCAAAATCTACACATTTTCGCTGAACGAAACAAATCAAGTAACATAGTTTACAGGAGTATATTGCAGTAGATAAGTAGGACCGCCAAAACTTTAAATTAAAATAAAATAATAATACCAGCCCATTACTGTCCCACTGCAGGGAAAAGGCCTCTTCTCACACATAGAAGGCATGAGCATTAATTACCATGCTTGCTCGAGGCGGATTGGCAATTTCGGACTTTAAAGTCCAGGTTTCCTCTAAGATAAACTTAGAAAGTACTGAATTTAGAAAAGTCGTATTGGTATTTGCCGCGGTTTGAACCCACACCTCGTGATTGTGAGGTCGGTCTCTTAACCACTAGGCCATCACAACATTTTTATTTAAAATCATCTGTCACGAAACTTTTTGTGGTAGACCAAATTCCACGCGAGCGAAGCCGCGGGCAAAAGCTAGTAGTCCTATATGTCTCTAATTTAGTAATATAAAAGTAAGTGCGCATGATAAAAGTATTGATTTCGTCATTCCATTACATACGCACTCTAGGTTTGCCAGTTTTGGTGGTCACAGGACAGCTATCTGGTGCCTCCTGCGAAACACCGTTAGCTGGGGTTACGACTCTATTATTGTTACTAATAAGTGGATCTATATTATTCTGTTCGTTATAATTACTAGTGATTGAAGGTAATATTGGGACTGATGGTGTATAATAAATGATACTTGAGCTATATGGTTGAATTGGGGAACTTGTCCTGTCTGTCAGTCTGTCAATATTGTCTGCGGGTTCGGCTGAAGCATCTTTATCGGTGGGAGCCCGCCTGTTCAGCCCCTCACCACTGACGGTTCGCATGCTGAAACACCCAGCGTCAGCTCCAGGTGTGCCCCAGCGGTCCTCTCAGTTTCTTTTTAGAACGAGTCTCCATATTAAATGGGTTACCATTGCCATGTTAGCCACGCCAGTAAAAAAATTCGTGTGTCCGCCCCCTAAGTGTGTCAGGTGTTCGACTCGGACGTATGGTTGGGATTTAGGGCCTTATTATTATTATGTTTCTCTTATCACAGGGCCATATTATATTAGAAAATACCCGGCCCTTTGGGAGGCTTACACGGAGACATGGTTCCAACGTGAAGAGGCCCTTCAAGAGTTTTAATCAAAGGTGGGATGGAACACCTACAGCGGCACTAGCCGCAGCAGGTGTATTTTTTTTTTGCAGGTGTATATTTTTCTGTTGCTATGTATAGATTCTAATATATGGGCTATAGGTATGTGTGTTTGGTGTACCGGTATATTGCTAACTATGGATAAAAAACAGCGTCTGCCCTGAATACTCTAATAGCATCAATGCAATGGGCAGACGGTGACTCGCTAACTCACTAGATGGGCCCCTGAATAGCCACTATTGGCATACAAGCCAGCAGCAGAGGGCAACACGGGTCTCGTGACAACGGAGAACCGGAGCGGGTTTCCCTGTAGTTATGCCCTTGAAAATGACACTTCCACCCCCAAGCATATAGCTCTTGTGGTCCCCCTCTGACCGGCCGACCAAGGCAAGCCAGAGTCGAGAGTAATACGGGCGCTCTTAAAGTTCCACCCCAGCCAACCAGTAACGGCAAGCCGGGGACGAGGCCCTAACCAACTCTCTGAGGCATTCAGGACCGCAGTGTCGCCACTCACATTCAGCCCGCCACAAGCTGCCCTGCGGTTTGTGCGCTTTTATTAAACCTAGTGATACATTTTTTGCTTATATCATACATAAGGCGAAGGTGATAGTTTAAAAGCTAGTGTACTGTGCCCTCCGATATCACGTTAGTCTCATGATGGGATACCGACTGTCCCAGAGGGGTTATTATTATTATTATTATATATATATATATGTGTGTGTATGTGTTAGAGTGTATATGTTTGTATTTTGTCAATGACTGCACGGCGTCGAGGTCACCTTGCCATTATGTCGAGCGTCGTAGGAAAATGCACTTCGTTTTTTGTTGGTTGCTATTTTTTTTGTATTTGTCAATTAAGTAGTATATGTCATAGTTCTATATAATATCGCTGCGCTGCAACGATATTAGTAGTTAGCTAGTTCAATATGATTCGTTTGTGAAGACTCTATATCTAAATCTACGGCATTGTTGACTAAGAGGGTGACTAAATTATTTACGGAGTATAGTTAAGAGCACGTAGGAATTGCTCACAGTTAATTTAAGATTTTAATGACCGAACCTTCAGGGCACTTCTCTGCACTGTCTCTGAATGAAGATAACAGGTGTTGTGGGTACTGCCTCATGTAGATATTATGCATTAATTGTTATTATGCAGTATATACTAATTTGATAGCTACTGACTTACTAACTACAAAAATTTACATTAATTTTCTAAAACGAGCAGATACTGTGTAAATTTCTGCATGCCAGTATAAGACGTTCAACTTTCTGCAGTTTTAATATTAAACACAGTTTTTTATACATTTGACACCCGCATTAGGTATAATTCCCCCTTCCCCTCGGACCTCTGTGTAGTACAGACGTGTTTTAAGCAACAACTCCGTCTTTTTTTATATTAAATTGAAATAAAATCTAAAATAAATTCAGTGAGCTACTAGGAGCATAGAGAGTTAAGGCGATCTCTCCCCTAGCACGCATCTCACGCACATAAATCAACAGCTGCACATAAATCAAGTAAGACTTAATTACTCATACTCTACAACTTCAAAGATACGACTAGGGGTCAAGTTATGGTGGCGGAAAGAAAAATCGTATGAAATCGTCGATAGCTGACCAGAAAGCTGACCTCTTGGCCTCTAAACAACTTTTTGCTCCTGCTAACTACTGATTGCCTGGTACTATTTGCTCGCTTGACCGTTGATCGCTGGCAACATGCCGCTACGTCACTCACCGCAGCGTACGCCCTCTACTTCTGCCCGCGCCCCTGATGTTGAGCTGGGTATAAACAAACCTTACGATTCCGATACTCCATCCGAACGGAGCGGCTGCGGAAACGTTAGCGTGCGTCCTAAGAGGAAGCGTGACCATGATAAAGACTTCAAGGACTTAAAGACCGAGATGAGAGCTCTTTTTTCTAGTTTGTCAACTTCAGTGGACCAGCAGTTTAAGGACATCAAACAACAAATGGTGGAACTACAGGAAAGTCTCCATTTTATGTCGGATAAATATGACAAACTGCTAGAAAAGATGAATTTCTTAGAAAATGATCGTGTTCACGATAAGAAAAAGATTGAATTTTTAGAAGACAAAGTGGACATGCTTGAACGTAAAATAAAAGCAACAGGACTAGAAATCCAAAATGTGCCACGAGTTTCAAAGGAAAACAAAACGACGGAAAGTAAAGAGCAGTTGTGTGAGTTAGTAAAGTCCCTTGCAAAAACGGTCCAAGTGACTGTTCAAGACGAACACATAAAAGACATATATAGGCCCTATACACACAAAGACTCCCCAAGGTCGCTCGTGGTTGAATTAAATAGCACATTAATAAGAGACGCCATATTACGAGCTACAAAATTATATAATAAGGACAAACCCGTTGGAGAAAAATTAAATTCGTCCCATCTAAACATAGCTGGACCTGTAATGCCTATATATGTAACAGAAACTCTCACCTTCAAGACACAAAAGCTGTTTTACTTGGCACGGGCTCTCGCAAAAGAAAATGGTTTCCAGTACTGCTGGATTTCCAGAGGTATCGTTTATCTTCGCAAAACCACTGGACAACCACAAATCCGTGTAAACTCGGAAGCTGAACTACTTAACGTGAAAAACAATATTTGACTAGTAGTAGTTAATTTTCCTTTTTATTTTAATTGCATGCTTTTTGTTTTAATAGTATATGTTTTCCGTTTTACTGTTTACTTACAATGTTTTTCATGTTTAAACTGTAATTTAAAATGACATTGCTCAAAACATCGCTCACTCACTTACATCGCTCCCTTCCAAATATTACAACTTGCCCACAAAACACTTTCACTCACTAAAACACCAAGGCAAGTGTTCTAACATCATTATGCACTTAATACTGTACACATACATGACATTACTCAACGTTTATATATATACACACTATATTAAACCACGCGCAGTCTCACCGAACATTAGTAACATTATATCCTCTCATTCAATCCTCTGTACGAGACCTTAAATTCCATTGATACTCTTCAGGTATCGAGTGCCTATCCCTGTCAACCAGAAGACTGTTCCACTATAATTGGTGACTCATAAGCACAAAGAGGTATTAACATTATTACCCAAAATATCCGCAGCATCTCGGCTAATATATCTAGTTTACTTACCTTATTGAGAAGAACTAATTTACAACATGACATTATTGTACTTACTGAGTGTTGGCTGTCTAGAAATCCTAACATTCCATCTCTAGATGGCTATACCAGCTTCTGTACTTGTAACAGAATTAACCAAAATGATGGAATAGTAGTGTACATTAGAAATAACATAACATGTGTTCGAGTCACTGAGCCAGAATTTATTGATGCAAATTGTATTACAATTACTATTGGCAACGATACATGTATAGTAGCGATCTACAGGCCACCTTCTTTTAGAGACACAAATAACTTTCTCAGTTCTCTAGACAACATCCTAACTGATAAAATAAGATTTGAAAATGTCATATTGTTAGGCGACATAAATATAGATATTTCAGAAACTAGTACTGATCACAAAGCATCGGAATATTTAAACCTTACAGCTAGTCATGGCCTATTACCCGCTCACACCATTACAACTCATTCGAAAACCTGCCTCGACCACGTAGTTCTTAAGACTAAACGAAATAGTATAGTATTAATACTTGAGTCCACTGTAACTGACCATAGCTCAGTTATGTTATGTTTGAATAAGCCTTCAAATACGAATAATATTCACAAAGTAAAAACTAAAATTAATCAAGATCTACTAGAAAAACACATTAAAGATATAGATTATTCCTTTGTTTATCAATGCTCCGATGCAAACGCGGCAACCATGTACTTTATTAACTCTCTCTCTAGAGCTATACACCTAAGCTCTGTTACTCAAGTAATACCTCATCGCGCGAGAATATTTAAACCATGGATTACGCCGGGTTTATTAAGTTGCATGAGAAATAGAGATCACATGTATGTAAAACTAAAAAAGTCTCCATTCAATGAAATTCTAAGGTTAACTTTTAAAAGATATCGCAATTATTGTAACAATATACTAAAAAATCTTAAGAGGCAATATGAAACTGATAAACTTAGAAAAGCTAACGCAAACCCTAAAAAGCTTTGGAGCGCCATTAGAGAAGTCACACACTCAACCAAAGAGATTTCCACATCTAATGACTTGCTTTTAACATCTGACTGTCCGTATGCCTCCGTAAATAAAGCAAACCACTACTTTGTTAACGTTGGTCGCGAGATGGCGGAGAGGTTCTCATTTTCTGAGGCTTGTGGTAGCAATCGTGACGCTGGTCCTGGAAACAGTACACTACAATCCCTGGTACTCCTAGAAACGGATGAGGCTGAGGTGGAACGAATGATTGCAAGCCTTCGACCCGATTGTGCGGTTGGGGTTGATGGCATACCTTCAAATGTAATTAAACAGCACAAATCTACATTAGTCCCACCTTTGACATACATTTTTAATTTATGTATTAGTACAGGAATATTGCCAGACCAGCTAAAGAAAGCTTTAGTCCATCCCATACATAAATCTGGGGATAGAAATCGTGTTCAGAACTACAGGCCTATATCTGTATTGCCTGCTATTTCTAAAATATTGGAACGAATTATTAATAATCGGCTAAACAAATATCTCGAGATTAACAACCTCCTTTCCGATAGGCAATATGGTTTCAGAAATGGGAAATCTACAGATCATGCAGTCCATGATGTAACAAATTTTATTGTAGACGCATTGGACAAGAAAGAAAAATGCTTGTCAATATTTCTCGATTTGTCTAAGGCATTCGACACGGTTTCTGTCCCCAAGCTGTGTTATAAATTGGAAAAGCTAGGAATTAGGGGTAATCAGTTACAGTTATTCCAAAGTTACTTAAGTAACCGTACTCAATGTACAAAGGTGGGTGAATACATTAGTGAAGAGCTTCCTGTGACTTACGGTGTGCCACAGGGAAGTATCCTTGGCCCCACCTTATTTCTCGTGTACGTAAATGAGCTATGTGAACTTACGTTTGAAAACAGCAGGATGGTGGTTTTCGCTGATGATACTACGCTGATGTTCAAGGGCCAAACCTGGACAGAAGCCTTTCAGGCGGCTCAACTTGGTCTAAATACTGTAACTAATTGGCTGTCTGCAAATCGACTAACTCTCAATGGCGATAAGTCTTCTTATATTACTTTTAAAATTAGGGATAACCCCTCAAATTTGTTAAATCACCACACTATCAGGATACACAACAATACCGAGTGCAGTACTGCATGTACCTGTCCCAAACTTACCCAAACGGCTTCTACTCGTTACTTGGGTGTTATTTTAGACGAACATCTCTCTTTTCAACCGCACATTGACAAGATGGCAGGTAGGATTCGTAAGCTGATCTATGTCTTTAAACACCTCAGGCACGTAGCTGAACCTAATGTTATAAAGATGGCTTATTATGCATTATGCCAGTCCCTATTGGGGTATTGTATTTTAACATGGGGTGGAGCATCAAAAACCTATTTAATTAAACTTGAGCGTGCACAAAGAGCTGTGCTGAAGGTTTGTACTTTCAAACCGTACCGTTTTCCTACTAAAGATCTCTACGAATATTGCGAAGTTCTCACAGTGCGGCAAATATTTATAGCTCAGACTATATTAAAACAACACACTACTGCGCTATCCTCTTCACAAGCTTCTGCCCAATCCCGTGTTAAACGTAAAAACACTATACCGCGAACAATCACATGTAAAACATCCTTTGCGCAAAGATTCAATTATTTTCTAGGACGATATTTATATAATAAACTGAATAACTCGCTTGACTTTTGCACTAAAACTAACTATGAGACTAAGAAGATTATCACTAAGTACCTACAAAAACTGACATACGCAGAAACAGAAACACTTATTCGTCCGTCTCTATAATCGATGATCCTTCTTGTTGTAATTATACAGGGATACTTAAAAATCACATACTTGGCAGCTACACACACGCGAACACACACACAGACAGACAGACAGACACACACACACACACACATACACACACTGTGAGCCTAAAGCTGTTAAATAAGTAAAGATATATACCTTGTATATGTATATATATATATGTCTGTGCATGCATATATTTATACATGTCAGGCCTTAATGTTTTAACTACTATTTTCCATGTATAACTAAACACTAAATTTTCTGTGAATCTGAAGGGTGCTGGTGCTTATAGTACAGGTCTACCTTTTTTAAGCACCGGCCATATAAACTATGCAGTGTTTACTTTAAGCTATTTACTGTGTAATATGTAAAACAATTGTAAATTGATGCAAATAAACTTATTATTATTATTATTATTATTAATTCCTGTAACGCGGGAGACTCTACAAACATTCAAACAACGGCCACAAAGAACGTCCAGACGCGAATCAACCATTAGTGAATCACACAAATTTTCCTCCCGTGTGGGATTCGAACCCACAACACACGGCGCAGTAGCAGTAGCGAGGCGACCAGCTAAACGGTTACGTCATCCGTGCAGTCGTAATACGAGAGATATAATCATAAGTATGATACACAATACAGCAGCTGCAGTGCTTGTGGATTTTAAGGTGGTCTAGTTAAGAGCGCGGTCAGATGGTAAGCTATAAAGCAGTGGTTAGGGTGCTAGTAATTTTATAGCGCATGTCGGTCAGAACATTGAGCATCAAATATGAGGATAGTATGCTACTAAAGATATGGCGCACGATGGTCATACTAGCTTGTTACACCATAATTATGCATGCTGTGACACCTTAAAATGTTGTGCATTTAGTTACTATTTATGGTCTTATTTAGTTATGTAAAAAATATGTAAGTAACAACTACTGGATGTCTAAATAAATAAATAAAATTTATCCACTAATAGATTTTAGTATTTAAATAATACTTAAATCCCAAAAGAATTATGAGAGAATATCCGCGTAACTATTTGTCAGTTGAAATTATACCACGATTGTCTCGATGGATGGCTGTTGTTCAAGTTAATAAAGATTTGAATTTATGTCATATATAGCTGCTGTTCTAAGTACTCATATCCTCAATTTATTTGTGCGCAGTAAAAATAATCAATTTCATAGTTAGTTTGCTTTCAATATAACATAATTTTATTAATGTTTGATGTTGTCAATGTTATCACTTATTTATTCAGTAACAAGTTAACATAATAATCAGTGGGATCACTCAAGAGGATAAAAATGCGAATACGTGTAATATTATTTATTTTATGTTAATTAACTTTCGTTTAAGTATAAATCCTTATTTAAGATAAGGTAACAATGTGAGTTTAATCTTCTCATAGACTTATACATTACGTTTACATTAAACTTTTCCGAGAATTATGCAGAGGTGAACCAAAATAATATAGAGCTAACTTAATGTTTAGCAAGGGTGACTGTATTTTAATACTTACTTGACTTTATATTTGAAAAGCACGGAGGCGTTGGTATTGACAGTACCTACGCCTATTGTTATAATTCGAATTCGAAAATCTCCCATATAGGATAAAAAGTGTTTTCTATAAATAGTTTTCGGAGTCTGGACGTTATTTGTGTCCATTGTATGAAAGTCCGTAAAGTCCCCGCTATACAGGTATTTTTAGAGAGTTGTCTTATAAACAATAAAATAAATGAAAATAATACAAAAATTAATGCTACCCTTAAAATATGGTAGATCAATTATCATCAGCGATTAATGCATTTGAATAGTTATTAATATTTGAAGTCATTCGTATTGTTCCTATTTAAAATAAGAATTATTACATTTTAAAACAGATAATTGCTAAATTTAGTTGCATAGGAAGGTGTCGAGCCTTTCAATTCGTACTCAGGCCTGACAGCATTAATTTCATTGCTAGTTGAATTACATTGTGCTTAAAATTTTCCCAGGGAAGCGGTTACTGCTTACTGCCGCGGCACGACACCATATGCACTAAAAACAAATTCAAGCTTATAAAGATACTTCATGTAGAACACTTTTCAGATAGCGTTGATAAACTGTAAATCATTTCAAGAGAACAATAGTGCAACGACATGCATGTGTTCAATAAGTCATTACTGTTGACGGTTCAGAAACATATGTTTTTAAATACTAGTGCTATGTAGTGAAAAGTACATTATTTAACCGCCTAAATTCTTCTTCTCGCGGATGAATTCGTTGAAGAAGTTTACTCTGACTGCCCAGATAAATAAAATATACATAACAACAATATAAAATAGATTTTTTTGAGGCATGTAATAGCATCACTATTTTTTAAATCGAACTTGATATAAGGCTTATTCTTTATTGCGAGGTATCTAACCATAGCTGATTTAATGAGCAGATTACGTAACACAGTTTTGCCTACACTAGTCTTTTGAGGACATTACATGTATTTCATAATATGAAATTGCAATTAATAGATGCCAAAAAATGCGTATTTTTTTCATTTGAACTGTACTGGTTGGTATTTTTGACATCTGTTGCTTTTCAGCAGTCTTTCATTTTTATTCTTAATCTATATATTAATACGTGAAGCAAAATCTTTGTACTCCTTTTTACGAAAATTGCGTAGACGGAGGAGTATAAAATTTGAACAGTTAAAGTTTATATGGAGAAAGAGGAGTGAATCCTAATATTTTTATAAAATATGCATTAGAAATACATTAAATTAATGAAAAAACACTACACGAACACAACCATGCATTTGACACACGCAGTCGAATCGCTTCGTAATATTTCAACATTGTTCGTCTGACGTCGTACAATTCTTTGTAACTATGGTTACCTATAACTTATTTATATAGAGAAAAACAGTAAACAAAGTAGCAAGGTTAGGAATTTTGGTCAAATTTTGACCACTAGGCGACCGCTAGTCTACTTAAATAGACGTGTCCAAAAGTAATGAATAAGTTTATGGATTTTTTACTATACAGGGTGATTTTGAAATCGTGTAATTCCTTTTAACCACACATTCTACTGGTGATATAGAATAACCCTGACCATATTTTTATTTAATTAGAATTATTTTTTTTGAAAAATTTATGTTCCGTTTTTTTCGTGAAATGGTTTCAGATAGTCATATGTTAACCAACCGAGGCAATTTTAATTTTTTACTAATTAAAATAAAAAAACATATTAATAATTAATGTCGTAAATAATAAGGGGCGGTCCTTTTTATTGCCCCCTATTATTTACGATATCAGTTATTGTTATGTTATTATTTTTAAATTAGCAAAATCTTAAGATTGTGTCAGGTGGCTAAAATATGACTATTTGAAATCATTTCATGAAAAAAATCTGTACTCTAATTTTGCCGAAACCATTATTCTAATTAAGAAAAAATATGGTCAGGGTTATTCTATATCACCAGTAGAATGCGTGGTTAAAAGGAATTACACGATTTCAAAATCACCCTGTATATACTATTTATACTACATAATTTCTGCGTAGAGGAGATAGTTGAGCTTCTCAGGTATTGGTATAATCACCAGATTAACCAGGTCAGATGGTCGGGTGCTTTGTCGGAGACGTATGGTCTGGAATGTGGTGTGAGGCAGGGTGGTCTGACCTCCCCAGCGCTGTTCAGCTTGTATGTCGATCAGTTGATCGGGGAACTCAACAGCACAGAGGTTGGATGTTCGGTAGATGGGAAAATTATAAATAACCTATCTTACGCGGACGACATGGTGCTGCTGAGTCCCTCGATTGAGGCACTCAGACGATTGCTTGAGGTCTGTGAGAGATACGCCTTGACTCACGGTCTCCTGTACAACGTGAAGAAGAGTGTGTTCATGGTGTTTGGGGTTGCTGCAAAGGGTCACAGGGCAGTGCCGCCGGTGTACCTATATGGTGTTGCACTAAACAGAGTGCCTTGTTTTAAATACCTTGGACACATACTAGTCGAGGATCTTAAGGATGATCAGGACATGGAACGGGAACGGAGAGCGTTGTCGGTCCGATGCAATATGTTGGCCCGTAGGTTTGCAAGATGTACGAGACAGGTCAAGATCACCCTTTTCAAGGCTTTTTGTCAGTCATTTTATACATGCAGCCTGTGGGTCAAGCATACGCAGAGGGCCTACAACGCTCTTCGTGTCCAGTACAATGACGCCTTCCGGGTGCTGTTGGGGCTACCGCGATTCTGTAGAGCGTCAGCCATGTTTGCTGAATCTACTATCGAAAATTTTTCAGCAATCATGAGAAAAAGAACGACATCATTGTTAAGCAGGATTCGTGGGCGTGCCAATGGCATCGTGAAGGTGATTGGGGACAGGCTGGACGGCGTTTTCCTGGAGTATTGGACCCGTATGCATTGATGCGGGTCTGATACTGCAGGAAAATATATGAATTAAAAATTTAAAAAAAAATTTAGGTTTTTGTTTTGCTAGTTTGTTTTTAATTTAAAAGTAAGTACTAACATAGTTACGTAAGTTGTATCACTAACAAACTATGGAGCAAGTCTCTGAAATAAACGTTTTATTATTATATTATTATTATAATATTATTATTAAGACTGCGCTGAGCGAAATGTGCCAAAACAGGCGATCACAATTAAGTTGATAAAATCAACACTTTTTGTTTAATACAAATATAAAATATACATTTACGATAACAATTAATGTGTTTACAATTACTCCGTGTAAAATACTTAAAATAATGAATATTTTCGCCTACAAAATTACGTAAATTCGCACGAAAAATTCAAGAACGTAAGCTCGTGTTACGTGTTTTTTAGATTAAAACAGAAGAAATCTATCCTATTTTACAGCCTAAACGAGACATAAATAGTTATATTACAATTTGTCCGTCCCAAATATTTATGTTATTGGTTGTCAATAAAGATACATATTTATCAAAAAAGCACTTCAAATCCTCCATACAATTTTACTATGGCGGCCGCGCGCCGATTTTAATATCGAACTCTGTCATTCAGTCCAACCGCGTCTTACGGTCGGCGCAGTATTAATAATAGATAATGAACTGTATCTTATGCTTCAGGTTAATCAGAATTATTTCCATAGAAAATAATGTAGTTGTGTGTTACCTTAATTTAGAAGATGTCAATGAATTTCAAAGGTTCTTTTTATAATTTCAGATACTAAAAGTTATTGCTGTTTCACTCTTGATTAATATAGTAACGTGCCAACAATCACTAGAAGATAATTCTAATCAGAATGCGGACAACGGCATACCGGTTAGCCAGGTTGTGGATATGATACTCAATAAAGGCCGAAGATCACTTAATCCTACTCGTGCGGCGCGAGCAGAGTCTCTACGTGAGGCATTGCGAACAGATCATAAACACAAACATAAAAAATCTTTAAGAAATGTGGATATAGCAGAGGTAGAGGTAGACCCATCAGATATGATGGATACTCAAGCAAATTTGATTGAAAGTGAATTGAAGAACGCCCTATCTCATAAAAAGTCAGCCTTGTTTGATAAGCCGTTTGTAGAAAAGCATGGCAGAGATGATTTTCTAGTCATACAGCCTGGTTTTAAAGATCCATTTGTAACAGTTGTACCGAATGCTATTTATTACAACATAGAAAAAAGATGCGTCAACTGGCTGGATGATTGCAATTCACAAGGAATCAGAGCTAGACTATTAAGAGGTGTTCAATCGCCTTATAAAAAATAATTGAGCTTATTCTTAATGAAGGTAATAATTTAAGATAAGAAATATATTGAAAATAATTTCGTTTTCTTCTTTACTGACAGTAAAATATTGTATGACAATTAATAGTCATGCTATGGACTAGTTAAAACGAACAGCCTACTAAAAATGATTTAGTAGTTTAAACTGCATATTATAAGCCGTTACGGGCAAAGGAGTCCAGCTCATCTCGCCAGTTTTGTTTGAGCCTGCCGCGAAGTCACTTGACAACTTGAGGATCCATTGTATTGTAAGTTTGGCTTATTTGTCGATGAAATACTATCTCCAACAAGATAATATTATAGGTATATCTTACAAGCAATAAAATTTATTTCAAAATATAACATTAAGAATAAAAGAAAAGGTCTTTAATAGGAGTCTTATTATTATTTTTTCTGTCATACCTGTCTTTAATTTGACTATAAGACTTAGTTAGGAATACATGTCGATTTCGGACGCGAGGCATAGTCACGTCACTCACTGCTGTTATGGTATATGCATATACGATGAGATTTCATCGTATGCTTACGAAATGTACTACACTTAGCATTGAATTCAATAATAAGAATCACATTGAATTCCAAAAGGAAATTAATGATATGCTTACGTCAATAATAAAATGGTAATAATTAATGTAATAATTTACAGAAATGTAAACAAAACAAAAATGATAAACTTTCAAACATATAATAATAAACGCGCACAATTACTAATACAATATGATAACAATACTATCCAAGAGGTTGATAAAACAAAATTCTCAGGTCTATTGGTTGACAAATACTGTAACTGGAAGGCGCACATTGACGATTTATGTACAAGAGTTCATAGTTTGTATCTGTACTTTTAATCTTGTATCACATAAATCACATAATGCTTTTGACAAAACTTGAACAGTATGGTATAAGAGGACCAACACTTAACTGGCTAAAAACATACCTAGAAGATAGATTTCAAAGTGTAGATATCTCTCAGTTGAATCTTAATGATTACATTCAAACATACAGGTCAGATTATAAAAATAATGAATTTGGAGTTCCCCAGTGAAGCGTATTGGGACCTTTGCTTTTCCTGGCGTATATCAACGATCTACCTGATCATCAGGTCCTGATGTTATAGAACACAAAACTATACTGTTCGTAGATGACGTATCGATTATAGTGACTACTAATAAAAAAATGACTATTAAACAACATGAACATGACATTTATAATACATGGACATTAATTATGAATTGGTTGAATAATAATAATCTTGAAATAAATTTATCAAAGACAAATATCATTAATTTTAATAATTTTAAAAATAATAATATAATTATCAATTATCATGGACGTACATTATCGAATGCAAATTATTTTACATTTCTGGGAATTCTAATAAATTAAAAATTTGATTGGAAAGAACAAATAGATAAAGTATCTAATAAAATAAATGGTTTCTCATACGCACTTTCTTAATTGACAAAAGTTGCCAACCAAAATACTGCACGTACAGCTTATTTTGCCTACGTAGAATCTGTCCTTAGATATGGGTTACAGATATGGGGCAATAGCTCACTCATACAAAAAGCATTTATGGCCCAAAAACGGTGCATAAGGTCAATTTGTAACATTGCTCCTGACATTTAAAGTCGACCTTTTTTCAAATCATTGAAAAAACTCCCGTTGGCTTGTCTCTATATATTAGAAATTGGCAAATTTATTAAACATCATCCAGACTTGTTTAGTCAGGCAAAAGATGTCACTCGGCGTGATAATATAAGAAATCCTGACAGGCTTGTTCTAAACATGTTACCCAGAAGTAGCCGGCTTCAAAACAATTCAAACGCCATGTGTATTAAAATATATAATAAATTACCAAATTTTATGAAAACTCTCCCTATAAATAAATTTATAACAGTTCTACGTGGTTGGCTCATGCAGAAAAACTTTTATTCTGTTAAAGAATTTATGGAACATACGGCGTGATAAGTACCAAATTGACCTACTAATCAAATACGAATTATGACATTGTTAATTTAAAATGTGTTATGATTGTTTGAAGAGACATACTTTGTTAACTCCATATGACATGTACCTATATTTGCATGCTATTTGAAACGGCTAAACAGGCTTGTGCTAATTTATTATAGTATGACATCAATGTAATGTACCTTGTGTACAGCAAATAAAAATATTCTATTCTATTCTATTCTACTATATAAACTCTCTAGTGTGGTTGGTACTGATGCGGAATTATATGCATACCATAGTTACATGTCATGAATTCTACGTTACGGTATTATAAAATGGGGTAATTCCGTTGATGTTATTATGTTGCCTTTGGAGCACAAAAAAGTTTATACGTTCCATTTGTAGAGCACAGCCACTAGACAGTTGTGTTCCATTATTTAAATATGTATTAATATTACCACTACCAGCCTTATATATATTTGAAATGTGTATCTTTGTTCAAAAACCATAGCTATTTATTTGAAAAGCATAACGATGTAGTGCCGTTTGATCCTAGCCGAAAAGTGTTTAAATTTAATATACCCAAGCAAACTATTAATTTATTTTCTAACAATGTGTACGGAAATCCGTATTTATAATAAGCTTCCAGATGTTTCCAAATCCCTTAATCTTAATATGTTTACCTTTGTTCTCATATTATTACATTCGCAAAATATTATATTCGCAAAATATTCAAATTTTGACTTGTGTTATAATAATTTATAGTTAATGTATTAATATTCTTCTGTTTTTTGACATTCCCAACTTGTAACGTAAATCTAATATAAATTATTATTCATAAACTGACAAATATTTGTACGCCAGCAATGGCAGAATATTATGGTTTATACTGTATCTGTAACATCACTGTACTGTAACAATATTTTGATAAATAAATGCATACTATTATTATGTTTCTCTTATCACAGATATTTTCTACCATATCAGAAAAATATCTGGCCCTTTGAGAGGCTTACTCAGAGACATGATTTCAACGTGAAGAGGTCCTTCGAGAGTTTTAATCTAAAGTGGGATGGAACATTACAGTGCCGGTGGCACAAACCCGGAGTAGAACTATTGCTACATATGTACTCAAATAAGTCTGGGCTATGGGGATAAGTGTTTGATGGACCGATATATTGGTAACTATGCATGAAAAACGGCGTCTGCCCTGAATTCCCTAATAGCATCAATCGGATGGGCAGACTGTTACTCGCCAACTCACTAGATGGGCCCCCTGAATAGCCACCATAGGCATACCAGCCAGCAGCAGAGGGCAACACCGGTGCGAGCGGCTAGGGGTGTCGATCGGTGCGTCGCCGGTTTCATCATCACGGGTCTCATGACAACGGAGACACGGAGCGGGTATCCCCCTAGTTATGCTCTTGAAAATTACACTTCCGCCCCCAAGCATATAGCTCTAGCGGCCTTTCTCTGACCGGCCGACCAAAGCAAGCCAGAGTTGAGAGTCCTACGGGCGCTCTTGTAATTCCACCCCAGCCAACCAGCAACAGCAAGCCAGTGACGTGGCCCTAACCGACTCTCTGAGGCATACAGGACCGCAGTGTCGCTACTCACATTCAGCACGCCACAAGCTGTCCTACGGTTTGTGTGCTTTTATTTAACCTGGTGATACGTTTTTTGTTTATATCACAAGGTGAAGGTGATATTGTAAAAGCTAGTGTATGTGTCCTACGATATCGCGTAAGTCTCATGAGGAGATAATGACTGTCCCAGAGGGATTATTATTAGGGGTTATTACTATTATTTGTTTCTCTTTCACGGGTATTTTCCTAATACGTTAGGAAAATACCCGGCCCTTTGGGAGGCTTATACGGGGACATGGGTCCAACATGCAGAGGCCCTTCAAGAGCTTTAGTTTAAAGTGAGATGGGACACTTACCGAGACATTAGCCGCGGCAGTTGTAGGAGACTATGGCTACATATGGAATCTACTTATTCTGGTCTATGCGGATGGATGTTTAATGGTGTTACAAAACGGCGTCTGCCTGATATACAGCAGATGGTGAATTGCCAATGCACTAGATGTGCCCCCTGAATAGCCGCCACAGACATACAGAACTTAAAAGTAGAAGGGGGCAACACCGGTGTGAGCGACTAGGGATGTCGAGCGGTGCGGCACCGGTTTCACTATCACGGGTCTCGTGAAAACAGAGACTCAGAGCGGGTTTCCCCGTAGTTATGCCCTTTAAAATGACACTTCCCTCCCCGAGCATATAGCTTTAGCGGCCTCTCTCTGACTGATTGTCCAAGGCAAGTCAGAGTTGAGAGTCGTACGGGCGCTCTTAAAATTCCACCCCAGCCAATCAGGGCAAGCCGGGGATGAGGCCCTAACCGACTCTCTGATGCATTCAGGCCCGCAGTGTCGCTACTCACATTCACCTCGCCACAAGCTGGACTGCGGTTTGTGCGCTTTAAGTTAACCTGGTGATACATTTTTTGTTGTGATTGTTATTATGTTCTGTTGGTAGGCTTCTCAGGTCCAGTATTCACCTCTTCCGATCTTCCAGGGCGAACTAGGTCCACGTTAAGACTTTCATTCATTCACGCTTTACTCGAATCGGAACCTCACAAAATGTTGAGCTCGTGTGAAGCTCGTATGCTTTCAATACCTCTGCGGTGAATTTATCGGCATTGGCATTCAATATAGAAAGCCTGCATTCTGGTTAGGAATTCAATAACGCTTATTCTTTCTGACAAAGCCGTTTGTATGCTTAGATGTAGGTCGTTATTGTGAAGTCTATTGCGTTTAAATCCGTCTTTAAAGGCAAAAAGCATATGCGTAGATATGCGCCCTTTTATGGTAAGGCGGACGTAATATGTGATATATTTTCATTTTGTAACTCACAGGTTTCATCAAATACAAATACAAAATCTTTAAACAAATATCTGCTGCTTATATTATATTTAGTATGCTTATAAAATGGCTAACCTTATCCGCTGAGGCTGTGCTGCCAATGAGAATAATATAATAATAATACCAGCCCAGTTTTAAACTGTCTCATAGATGGACACGGACGTCTTCTCAGTGTGGGAAGGGTTAGGCCATATAATAGCCCATCACGCTATGTTGCGCGCCCTACTAGCAGCGGCGCCTGAGGTGGTGCGCGGGAGGAGTGTGCTCGCGGCCCGCGCTACGATCCCACCTTTTTAACAATACTCTTACAACGCAGACGGCGCGAACATACGTCGCGCGCGTTCTTGTTTACATTATACAGGGTGTTTGGAGGGTGAGTAGCCATAGGAAAATGGTCGATAGGTGATGGTGTTGGCTACGTGTTGCGCCTACTTAAATAACATTTTGCCTTAAGTTTGATGAATAATAATTTTTTTTCTATTTTGCTAGAAAATCTCCATTTTTTTGTGTAAAAACTTTAATTATTTTTTTAATAACCGCTGAAATGTTAAAAAAATGATGTCATTTGTCAGTGTAGTCTTACCTTATTCAGATTTAATCATAATTTCATACAAACAATATCAAACTATCATAAATAATAAAAAAACATCCTTATGTCAACTTCACATGGTAAAATAAAAAAATCTTACGGTGTATGGCATTTACAAATGTTTTTAAAAACTTCTCTAGTTAATACTCTTTCGAACGGTATGTAACATGTATCATAACTAACCAGGTAACTCAACAAAAATCGGTTTGTCGTCACGAATGGATTAAAAAGATGAAAACCTAAACTATTCAATGGAGCAGGTAAAATGTTTTGTTTTGGATGACGCAACGAAAAACCTATCTCCGGATTGAATGCCGAGCTGGCGGTGCCAGAACGGTGGTTTGGTTGAGGTTTGCTCACAGGGAAGTGTATCCAGTTTTATTATAATTATGTGTTCGGTACCTAAGTGACAGTGATTGTGAGAATCATAACGTGTTTACGTGACGTATAGCTAAATAAGGTCCATTTATAATTTACACAGCCTACTTCTACGCACTTTGCGTTATGTCTTGATAAATATATCTATAAATATATCTAGCTACTTACATGCACTCGTGGAGTGGCATGCTCTAACCTAAAAATTAATTAATTCTAGGTTCTGTCCGAGCCCTAGGTCGCCTATCTACGGCATCTACATACATATTACTACTTTTTCTGTTGCTTTCTGTTTCTTTTATTAAAATATACATACATATCTGTACTTAACAAGCTAGCTGTAAGTAAATTACTGCACGTAGGTATTTCAGCGCTTACAACCTAAAATTTAATTGCGCTTTGTGCATTGCTTACGGGATTTCCTAACAATTCCAGATTCGCCGTATTGTGACCCCTGCCTTTTGTTTTCCGCTGAAGTGTGTTGAACGCGTGCCGCAGTCGCCGGTCGCTCGAAAGTTCGAGAAGCCGACCATTACGCGGCGCCCACGTTGCTCGCAGATCGCTGCGCGTGCTCAGCCGTACCTATTGCGGCGCACATGGTTTGACTATTTATATCAATCCTTTACTTTTTATTTTATTTTATTGATCAGTCTGTTCAGTTTTTCACTCAGCTCGTATTTTGTTTAAAAGAAATATTGAATAATTATGGACGCCCAATTGAAACAACAACGTTCAAGAGTAACAAACTTTTCCAAATATTTAGAGACAGTTAAATTAATTGAATCAAAGGAATTTACCAAAATATTAATTGCGGAACTAGAAGTGAAATTGTCAAGGTTTAGAGATCTGTTTAGAGAATTTGATGTACTAAAAAACAAAATTGAGTGTTTGTCCGTGGAGCAATTGGAAGAGAATGATAAAACTGAGAATGAATTTTGTTCTACCATTGCACTAGCTCAAACTATATTAGATAATGTTACGTCTTGCAATGTACCTATTAAATCTTCTTCTGGCTCATCTTATGATTGCCATCACGGCAAATTAAACTCCAATATAAAGCTTCCAACTATTCAGTTGCCTACTATTGATGGAAGCTATCTTAAGTGGATGGAATTTAGAGATACTTTCGATTCATTAATAAATAAAAATAATTCCATTCCAGACATTAATAAGTTCCACTACTTACGGTCTTCACTTGAGGGAGGTGCATCAAATGTTATTAAGTCTGTTGAGTTTATCGCAAATAATTATACTGTAGCTTGGAATTTACTTGTTAACCGCTTTGATAACAACAGGATCTTGGTAAACAACCACTTAAAGGCACTTTTTGATTTTAACCCTATTACTAAAGAAACTTACAAGTCACTTCGTTATATGATAGATTATTATTCTAAAAATTTACGAGCCATAAATACGTTAAATGAATCTACGTCTAATTGAGACGCAATAATTGTGTTTATTATGACTACGAAACTAGACGGCACCACAAGTCAAAAATGGGAAGAGCATAGGAGTAAATTGATTTCCTCTCCAACACTTGAACAGTTCTATGAGTTTTTGCGCAATCGTGCTGATGTTTTGGAAACCCTGCAGTACAGTAAAAATGATAATATTAAAGGAGAATGGGCAATATTGTATGGAGCGTGGGCTATCCGCGGCCAAGAATAATTCTAGTATGTATTTATATTATGTAGTCCTACCATTACAGTGGAGATGTATCATCACCCAAATGTACTACAAAAGTGGATAAAATACATTTTCATTGAATGAATAATTATATTTGATATGAATAATTGAATAATCCTAGCCTATGTTTAGAGCAAAAATGGCAACTGAAGGTGAAATAAGAAATCTTGGATAGTAATAACATGTAATTATTACTTAATAATATAGCATAGCACATATTGCATTATTAATGATTACAACAATAATTATATAAACTATGTTTTATAAGGAGTTCCAGGGTTTATTATTACCTATTCGTGTTCTATAATAGCACTTAATTCCGCTGCTGGTAGTCGTATCTCTTCGGCTTGATTTCTTGCCCAACAGAGGTACCAGACTACGCACATAATGTGTGCGCAGCATCCGACCGTGCGCCTTCCACTCAAACACGAACAATAATAATGAGCGATCGCTTCTCGTCCATTTCTTTGACGGTCAATGACAATATAAGAATAATAAACCCTGGACTTCACGTGTCTAGACTGAATTCGGACTCGTAGGATCGAAACATCTTGCTCTTCAATATATTCGCTAAGCCCTCTTATTTGTTGCACTCGGTACACCTCAATATTATACAAACCCTGTACAAGATGCTCAGCATAATAACTATGGGCTAGCTTGATTTGGTATGTACCAAGAGCAAACATAATAAGGTCTTCTTCTGAGAGATTTGGAAAATCTTCAAAAATAGTCTGATCATTAGTTATACTTACGAACGTTGCTCTTTGTCTATTTATGTTATTGCGAACAACAAAATCCGCCAGGTGATTTGGTCGATTCAAGTGGTCATTTATAATATCCACAAATGTGGCTGCATGCACACTGTCCCGGATGGGCTCCTGGAAAGCATTAATCAATGATGCTGCTATTTGAAGTCCTCAAACATATGGTTTAAAGCCCGATTAAAATAATCCTGCCGGAACAACTTAAAATTCCGCTTGAATCTGCCATTTATTACTTCTACCACCCAGCGGCATATGGTAACCAATCTAGATCTATTCGCTTGTTCGGTGGTGAGCTGATCAGCACCGCGGTTTTTAGTTTCGGGCATATAAGCAGAGTAATTGAAACTTGCTAAATCCGGGCAACACGTCTCTAAACCCACGATCTAAAATAAAAATATCACCAGATCGAAAGTACCAATGGAATGTACCTTCCTCATCATACACCATTCTTTGTACGATTGAGGCATCGGAGTCATTAGCCGCGTATGGCCCACAGACATCTAATATATAACCATCACAGCTCACAATTAAAAATGGTTTTAAAAGGTTTGAAAACTTATATAAACTATATGTTTCTCTTTGGAACGAGTGATTGGAGCTTTTTTGGATATAGATATGTTCCGTCCATTATTAAAATTGCTTTTCTATTTTCGATTGGTGAGATTGGGTTTCCAAACAAGGCGTTTGGCACGTACAAGTTACGTTCAATCACCTGTCTTCTGTCTATGTGATCAAAACCTAGGTGTCTAGGCACGTAGTCGGTCGATAAACAATCTCTTGCTCTTTTTAAGTGTCTCTCTATAGTTCTTCTGCTCATTTGAAAAAGCGTTGCTAGCCTTTCATTGCTTTCGCCACTACGCAACTTTATCAAATAAATGGCTAGAGCGGTTTTGGAGTTCGAACCTGACAAAGTAGGCGTCTGTACTAAGATCTCAGAGAATTGTTTTTGACTGAGACCCAGCCGAACATGTATTTCATTCGTCTGCATGTTTTCAATGTTTTCAAAGTTCAGAATAGCACTTCTTGACACAGCTGCTTTCATAAGACCCATCATCTCTACGAAATGAGTACTATTGAAGTCGTGCAGTAGATTTGGACTATCGATCCTCGTCCCAGTCATTGGATAATAAATGTGTTTCACATATTCTGGCTTCTGCTGGTATGTACAAGTTGGAATCCACCAAAAGTGATACCCGAATGTTTTCTGGAATGAGATGACGTGTAGTTCTTGTACATCTATCAAACATGCATCTCACTGCGGTATTAGGCACTCGAGAATATTCTTCAATCTGCAGTACACATTCATGAGGGGCAGGGTTTGGATTACAGCTCGTTGACCTTGCTGCCAGCATGGTCTACAGACGTATTCCAAGGCGTTGTATTGAATCTGGAATGAAGATATTGACTTGTGAATGAAGATAGTAAACTAATAAAATATACATTTGTTAGCATGACACATTATTATCTAAACGCATAATAAAATAAAAATGACCTTATTACGTTAAACACATATGATGTGATGTGATGCATAACCTAAAGGTTCGAAAAACGCTTCTTTACTACATCACTTCTTATTAGTAAGTACTTAATTAAAATAAAAACTTACTGGCTGTAGAGCAATAGCTTCAATAATATATTGAGCGATTGCGGCATTTTCCTCAAACAGAACGTGAGTTATCTTGAACCTCCTTCTGTTTACCACTGATCTATTGCACAAAATACAGATTGTTCGATTTTGTGCCATACTCAATAAAGTCCACTTCACAAAGAGAATTAAAGTCCAAAAATGAATGCCAAGTTATCAGATTAGGAGTAAA
Organism: Catocala nupta; assembly: GCA_963675205.1. NCBI lineage: Eukaryota > Metazoa > Arthropoda > Insecta > Lepidoptera > Erebidae > Catocala > Catocala nupta. Next base: position 36,315,878 of record OY776078.1, read on the forward strand.
CAAAGTCCAGGAAGAAAAACAGATCAAAGGAAAGCGCACAAGAAACAAACAAATCGCACAGTACTCAACGACGCAAGCGTAATCGAAGGACTGCGCGGCACACAAATAAAAAGAGAGCGACGCACGCGCCGAGCTGTCCGATGTCTTTGTTATCGCTTGGCGCTGATTGGTCGCTCGCTTGAGCAGGTAGTCGAACTCATCAAACTGGTTTTATTGGGTACACACAATAGCATTAGGTACATACAAATAATAAATTATTATTATGTGATATGCAATTACTTAGCTAAACTAAATGGAATACAATAAAACGTTCAAAACAAAAGTTGTTCTTAAGTATCAGTACTTTCATTTGACACTAACTTCATCAATGGCCGCCGATAGCCCAAAACGCCCATTCTCCTTTGATAAACAATCTCAATCATATTTTAAAGAAATAAATTCACAAAGTCTTTTATTTCTTCTTATAACGCAAACGCGTTAAAATGCGTTGTATGTTTACAGGATCATTTGGTCTATAAATGTGATAAATTTAAGTCCATGTCTATCGATGATAGAATTAAAGAAGTTTCGAAGCACAAGCTGTGTCTAATCTGTTTGCGGCCTGGTCATTTCTCTTCTAAATGCAAACATACTCCTTGTCGATTCTGTAACAAAGGGCATAACTTATTACTTCATAAATCAAATGCTAATAATAATGCTACTCACTTACCTACGGGTAACTCTGCTGCGACGCCTGCTCCTTCTGTAACTGTACCTTCTCAGGTGTCAACTGTTACCATGGTTCCTATTGAATTTGCTTCTGGTCCTAGGCTCCGTTCTTCTTTGTCTGCTGCAACAACGGGGCAAGTTCTTCTATGTACTGCAGAGTTAGAATTGATAGACAATAAAATTGGTAGTGATCATCCGGCTAGGGTCCTTCTCGATAGTGGAAGCCAGTCTTCTTTTATATCTGAAAAAATACAAAGGAAATTAAATCTTACTTGTTCTAATACTAATGTATCAATTGCTGGTATAAATAACAAACTAACTAATACTACTAAAATGTGTGGTGTGCACTTAAAATCGAGAATAAATTCTTTCCACATGAATGTGTCTTGTCTTGTTATACCAGAAATTACTGGTAGGCTGCCAAGTGTTGAGGTAAACACCTCGCTACTAACTATTCCTGATTATGTACAACTAGCAGACCCAAGCTTATATCGTCCCTCTGAAATTGATGTATTGTTAGGGGCGGATGTATTCTGGGAAATTGTAGATTCTAAGCATATCAAATTGGGTAAAAATAAACCTGCTCTCTTAAGTTCTAAGTTTGGTTGGCTTGTGTCAGGGCCAACAGAATCCTCTGCCTACCACTCATTCTAATTTTAGTCAAGAAATTAAGGAGTCTATAGCTAAATTCTGGGAAATTGAAAATATTCCTGTCCCAAGAAAACCTAAGTTTACTAATGAAGAAGAATATTGTGAAAATCATTTCATTGCTAATACTGTCCGCTTACAAGATGGAACATTTTCTGTAAAACTTCCCTTTCGCGAAACCGCGGCGGATGCTCTAGGGGACTCTTTTCATAACGCAGAACGGCGATTCTATAATCTAGAAAAAAGGCTGAATAATTCTAACTTGAAAAAAGACTACAATAAATTTATTAAAGAATATGAGTCTTTAGGACACCTAACTGAGATATGCCGTCCAAGTTTCGGATATTATATTCCCCACCACGCTGTGATCCGCGAGAGTAGCGAAACAACTCCACTTCGAGTAGTGTTTGATGCCTCGTGCAAAACTACTACTAGTAAATCGCTCAATGAAATCCAGTTAGTTGGACCGGTAGTCCAGGATGATCTAATGTCTATTCTGCTGCGGTTTCGTCAACATGCCTATGTTGTTACAGGGGATATTCAAAAAATTGATAGACAAGTTATGGTTGATAAGTCCCAACGTCACTTGCAGCTTATACTCTGGAGGGATGACAAAAGTCAACCATTAAAAATTCTACAACTAAATACTGTTACATATGGGACAGCTTCTGCTCCACATCTTAGTACTCGATGTTTAGTACAACTTGCAACAGAGTGTACTGATACAGTTGTTGCTGACATTATAAAACATGACTTTTATGTGGATGACCTAAATACGGGCTCCGACTCTCCTTCGGTCTTGAAGGCTAATATTAAAGGTGTTATTCAAAAACTTTCTGAAGGTTGCTTTCCGTTGCGAAAATTGCGAACCAATTGTACTAGTATACTCGATGATATTCCTGTCACTGATCAATCTCAGGACTTCAGTAAACAGTCCTCTGTATTAGGGTTAAAATGGAGTCCTAATTCTGATACTCTGCACTACTCTGTTGAGGCTAAAAATATCTCTAAAGTGACTAAACGTTCTATACTGTCAAATTCTTGTAGAATCTTTGACCCGCTAGGTCTGTTGTCAGCTTGTTCTATTTTTCACAAGATTATACTGCAAAATCTGTGGTTACTAAAATTAGACTGGGATGACGATGTCCCAGTAGAAATTAAAAACTCGTGGATTTACTTTTATAATGATAATAAATATTTTGCTGATATTCAAATACCTAGATAGTGTTTTTGTGAATCTCATGTCTGCGTTGACGCGCATTGTTTTACTGATGCTTCGTAAGAAGCCTATGGTGCGTGCATCTATTTAAAATCGACTAATAATTTGGGTGAAGTTTCAGTGAACTTATTGTGTGCAAAAACTCGAGTCTCCCCCTTAAAGACAGAAACGATTCCACGCCTGGAGTTATTAGGTGCCCTACTTGGTGCTAAACTACACGACAAGGTATTAAATTGTCTAAAAACTAAGATTTCTCGTTCAATATTCTGGACAGACTCAATGATTGGTTGCGTACTCAATCTAAAACACTAAAAACCTTTGTTTCTAATCATGTTGAATAAATTAATGAATTAACTGATAAAAATACTTGGCGACATGTGCCTACCGAATTAAATCCTGCTGACATGGCTTCTAGGGGTATACAACCCCGTCTTCTCACTAGTAACACTCTTTGGTGACATGGCCCTTCCTTTCTCTTTAAGTCTGAAACTGAGTGGCCTGAGTCTAAATACATTTCAATGTCTTTACCTGAAACAAAAATAAGCTTATATACTATAACCCTATCTAACAATATAATACCATTTAATAAATATTCCAAACTCTTTAAACTACAAAGAATAATTGCTTATGTACTAAGATTTATCTATAATATTAGAAAAAATAATACCAAATTAAATGGCGAACTTACCTGGTCTGAATTGAAGAACTCACTTATATTTCTCGCAAAAGCTTCACAAGCAGAAACATTTTCAAATGAGATTCATTCTCTAAAAACTAATCGTGACATTAACCGGAAATCACGCGTTATCTCTATAAATCCATTTCTTGATCGGGAAGGTATTTTGCGTGTCGGTGGTCGAATCGACAACGCACTATTCTGTCCGTATGACAAAAAACATCCAATTTTATTAGATCCAAAGCACACGTTCACACGACTTCTATTCGAAAGAGAACACTTGCGTCTCCTACACGCTGTTCCTCAGCAACTTTTAAACAGTATTTGTGATCAATTTTGGCCATTAGGAGGCAAGGTACTAGCTACTGCTACTCTCCGAAAGTGTGTTCGTTGTCAAAGATTTACTGCTAAACCTTTGAATCCCATAACGGGTAATCTACCTAAACCACGTGTAACTCCTGCCTTACCAATAGAAACTTGTGGCACCGACTTCGCTGGGCCATTTTTAATCCTAAACCGTAAAGGTCGTGGCGCAAAAACCTCTAAATGTTACCTGTGTATATTCATCTGTTTTAGTACTAAGGCTGTTCACTTGGAAGTGGTCAGCGACCTAAGTAGCAATGCATTTATTCTGTGCCTGCGTAGGTTTATCTCACGTCGCGGCAGACCACACTCCATCTATTGTGACAACGGTAAAAATTTTGTAGGCGCCAGTGGTCAGCTGAGCAAACTGTTTAAAACATGTAAAAAATCTATCTACGATTTTGCGTGCAACGAAGGTATTACTTTTAAATTTTCTCCTCCATACGCACCGCACTTCGGCGGTATCTGGGAGGCCGGAGTTAAGACAGCTAAGTTTCACCTTAAACGGATCTCTAGTAACTTTAGCTTAACTTTTGAGGAATTATATACACTGTTTTCGCAAATAGAAGCAGTTATGAACTCACGACCACTAACGGCAATGTCTGCCGATCCGACAGATTTAGCTCCTCTCACACCAGGGCACTTCCTTGTGGGTCAAGCTTTGACCTCACTGCCTTCGCCTACCACCGAACGAATCAGCGTAAATTGATATCAGCTGTTAAAAAGATTGAGGCAGCACTTCTGGACGCGTTGGACAAAAGACTATCTATCAACCTTACAACAAAGAATGAAATGGAAGCTTCAACAACCGGGCGTCCGCATTGGGGACCCTGTGTTGATTATGTACGCTTCACCGTCTATGAACTGGCCAATGGGCAGGATTACTAAACTACACCAAGGCGCGGATGGAGTCTCTAGAGTCGCCGAAGTTTTCACCAAAGGTGGCGTCATCAAACGTCCAGTTCACAAACTCTGCATCTTGGAAGGCCTGTTGTCTGATGATCTTGGGAATCAAGTTCCCAAGGGGGGGAAGGATGTTGCGCGCCCTACTAGCAGCGGCGCCTGAGGTGGTGCGCGGGAGGAGTGTGCTCGCGGCCCGCGCCACGATCCCACCTTTTTAACAATACTCTTACAACGCAGACGGCGTGAACATACGTCGCGCGCGTTCTTAATTGTTTACATGATATATTATCTTGTCTATTTCAATTGTACCAATTCTACATCTAAATAAATGACCTATCAAGGATCAGAAGAAGGCTATCATTTAAACACGCTGGTCCAGTGCGGATTGGAAAACTTTACATATTATGAGGAACTCACAAACATGAAGGTTTGTTTCCTTACGATGTTTTCCTTTACCGTTAGTCGGAGACAGGCTTGGGATTGTACTCGCGACTGCTGAGAGTCTAAGGTTCTCACTAGGCTATTGCTGCGAACTAGCAAAGGACTGCTAAATAGTGAATACGGACTCTTTGAGAGATCATCGGTATATTAGAGCACTGTCAGACCGCGAGCTGTAAACTATTAGCTCGTAAATATTTAATAGCTTACAAAGAATACAACTGCCTTTTCATTTATTTGATTAAATAGTAATATTAGTTCGATCGTTTATGGTTCGCATTGCGAACTATTGCGATTCCAGCTCAGCTTGTTATTATTTAATCGTTTAACTAATTTACTATTTTCTACATAATTATGTAGTCGTTCACCTAGTATGACCATTGTGCTTTATGTCTTTACCAGCATACCATCCTATTATAATCAAAATTTACTGCACGGGTGGAATAATGGTTTCAGTGGTCAACTCGCCACCGCCACTACGCCAATTGTTGTGGGCTGGAGTAGGTATCATACGGGATAGGGCGGCGATTCGGGTCGCTGACCGACTGGTGCAGGTGCTTTCCGGACACGGATGCTTCGGAAAGTATTTGCACCAGATCGCGAGACGGGCGACCCCGGCCTGCCACGAGTGTAAGGCACCGAAAGACACAGTGCTCCACACACTGAAGGCGTGTACCGCGTGGGGGCCACAACGGCACACGCTTTCGGCCATAATAGGCGGGGATCTCTCCCTGCCGAGCGTGATCAACGCCATGCTCGGCGGCGAGAGGTCGTGGCAGGCAGTGGTCTCCTTCTGCGAGGCTGTCATGACGCAGAAGGAGGCCGCGGAGAGGGTCAGGGATAACAATCCCCTCACTGATCCTCTCCGGCGCAGACGGACGGGAGCGAGGAGGAGGCGATTTGCTCGCCTTGTCGATCCTGTATAGTGGGGTCACTGGTACAGAGTCGGGGGACTCTCTACCGGCTTACACGGCCCCACACGTCTGGGGGGTGGCCTTGGTGACCAAGGCCACCGCTCCATAGGTGCTGAGGCCCGGTTACCATCCATCGGGCCAACCGCCGGGGCGGGATGGTGATTGCTAACGCGACCCCATACCGGCCCGACCCCATACCCTTAAGGGGCGGAGAGTCTCACATAACTTCCCTTCCCCTCTCCGGGGAAGGAGGGTATCCATAAAGGATCATCCAGAGTAAAAAAAAAATAAAAAAAAAACAAAAAAAAAATTCAAAAAAAAATGTTTATTGGCAACACTATGTTGCAAGTTTTATTATGCTATACAGTAGCTATTCCTAGTGCGGGACCTTACAGATCAGTTTAAAATCAAATAAAATAATCCTCAAAAGCTAGCTTAGCTTTAGACATCGTACTGCTAATGAGAGCTTCTTGGCAAATAAAATTTAAAAACTAACTCAACTACGTAAAAAAGGGGGTTTAAAAAGGACGAATTTATACCATACCAGAGCTATTATAACGAGTCCATTGACAACTTATTAATTAAAATCGGTTCAGTAGTTTAGGCGCTACGGTAGAACATACAAACATACAAACAGCAGCAGTTGTACTCCGCCCCTACCATAAGACAAATCGATCGAAAATACCGGTTATTTCCAAAATATTCTTATAAGTCAGTTCTTACAATGAAGATCGGGGTTACAAACTTGGACCCCTTTAAAATATTATGTCAGCACAATTGCTGTAGCCAAGAGCGCGACGCCTAGGGCTAAGCCCGCGATATACTAGTAATACTGATTGGCAGGTAGCCTATCTTCTGTTTGCAGATTCAGTCTTCACTTGAAATATTCTTATCGGCGCGGCGGTGCAAACGCTCCTTTAGCAAACGTAATCAATTGCCTCTTCAGTAAGACTGCAATATGATAGCAAATATCACTAAAGATGGAAATCGACTCATTTTAAATGTAAAATGAGAATGTAAAAGAAAAATAATGACGAGTAATGTAAACTCGTCATTATTTTTCTTTTAAAAAGAATGCTCCTTAACTAGGAATAATTCCTGTGTCATGGGGGACTGTACAGACATTCAAACAATGTACACAAAGAATACCCCAACTCGGAACAACCATTTGTCCGTTATCCACTGCGACAAAATTACGACGCATATCCACGTTCGTTTGAAGGAAATACTCTCTAAGGTTGCACACCTCACGGTTATGGAGGGTTTTGGCATTTAGAAAACCTCGATCCCACATTTCCGCGGGATGTACAACCTCATCACAGACGAACGAGGATGATGCATTTGGTATGCCGTCAACAGTGTACGGACCTTCCTGTCCAGGGCATCTAATTCAGTCTGAGTCCACTTAAGTATGCCAAAGGAGTATAAAAGAAGCGGCATGACCCAACCGTTAAAAGCGCGCACCTTGTTGCCGCCTGATAAAAGACTGTTAAGTACTTTTCTCAGACGACCAAAGAAGCGCTCCTTCAACGATTGTTTCTTGTCCGCTTCATTACAAATACTTGTGTATGTCACAAGCCTTAGGTATACCTAAGGCTTGTGACATACACAAGTATTTGTATCAGTAATGAGAAGCAATCTTAGGTTAATGGAATCTGAAAGTTCAATGTTCTCAGATTCCAACATCCTTCCTTGCTTTACATGCATGACTGCACATTTATTCACACCGAACTCCATGTTGATAGATTTACTAAAGCAATCAGTTACTCTTAGTAAGTCTATCAAATGAGAATCAATGCGAGCAAATAGCTTCAAATCATCCATGTATAGCAAGTGTGATACGACCTGACCGCCTCTCTTTAACCTGTAACCTAGCCCTGAACCCTCTAGTAATGTACTGAGAGGTTTCAATGCTAGGCAAAACCAAAGAGAACTCAGTCTGTCGCCCTGAAATATACCTCGCTTAATCTGTATTAGGTCGCTAGTCGCTTGGGTCTGTCGACACCCTGGATAGTAAAGAGCCGTTTTCCATTGCCCCATACATAACTTCAAGAAGGTGCATAGAGTTGTATTTACTTTATACAGCTCCAGCACCCTCAAGAGCCATGTATACGGCACTGATTCGAACGCTTTCTTGTAATCTATCCAACATGTCGCCAGACTCCTGCGATTACGGCGAACCTGTTGGCTAATGGCCATATCAATGAGGAGGAGTTCCTTCGTACCACGAGCCCCTTTCCTTCAACCATTCTGAGAGGCCGACATAATAGAATTGATTTCAATATGTTTCGAAATTCTGGAAATTTCTCAGCATAGATGTAAGAAGCTTATAGACCGATGGTAAACAAGTGATCGGTCTATAATTTCCAGGCTCGTGAGTACTACCTGCTTTGTGGAGCAGGTGCGTAACTCCTGTGGTCATAAAATCTGGTAACGACCCAGATTCTACGGATGATTGAAACTGCAATGCCAAACAAGCATGCGAACTACGTAGCCACTTCAGCAGAAGTTATGCAGCCCGTCCGGACCTGGAGACTTCCAATTTGATAACGAACGGACTGCACTGGTAACATCCTGGTCTTCAATGACTACGTCTTCCATCTCTGGAATTTGTTCAGTCGCTCGCTCGACATCACGGATCCAATCGCCCTCTGTGTGGCCCATGGGCACCGACCAGATGCTACGCCAAAAGGTGTTTGTGGTATCAGCATCCGGCAGCCGCCCACCAATCACACATTGATCCGGTCGTTCCCAGCTTCTATAAACACATCTCTGGTCTCTTTGAAATGTGCAATTCACGGTATACCGGTCCACGCGTTTTTTGTATCTGCGCAAACGGTTTGCCCACGCATAAACTTTCTGCTTCAGGAAGTCAATGCGCTCTGTGACCCGAGATGTGTAGTCTTGTGGGCTGATGTCAGTTCCCAAGAAAGCTCGGCTCACAAAGCGCATCACCCTAGAGCGAGTATTTCCCTCCCTGAAGCAGATTAGTTTACCAATAAGTGCCCTTGCCTCAGCGATACGACGCTCAATCCTGCATGTCAATGCCGGAGCAGCATTTCGCCATACAGCAGTGTCGTTCAGAGGGAACTTACAATACAGGATTGAATGGGTATCACTGAGATTCTCGCTATTGTCTAAATAACTAGGTAATACCGAGTCAAGGGCAGCTACCAATGCCATATTTTGTCTATGCGTAGGCAACCGCGGCAGTTAATGGTATGGGGTGTGTACCGATATTCCCGAATCGCACATTCCAAAGCTACCCTTACCTCATCATTGTACTGGATGCTTACATTATTAGTCATGTCATCCACATCCTTGCTGGTAATGTTGTGGGCAATGACGTAACCCTACCTGTTGTTACACCAGGTTGGACGTGAATGGCACAACTCGTACGTATACACTCTGAGCGAAGCCTATCAAGTACGTTATCATCCTCTCAACTCGCACTTGATCTGATAGTCGTTGTGCTGTGACGTTGCAGCCTGGTTCAAGAGCCTGAAACAAAGGCAGCATTCGATTACGATACGCACTGAGGTTGGTTCCTCCCTCTGTAGCCACAAAATATGCCCGCATTACGTTTTCATTTATCGACTTCGTCCATCTCATGCAGCGCACATCACCACCGACAGCGGGGGCCCTGTTCGAGGCCGGTCGACCTAGACCTTTGTAATGGCGGACAGAGGTCTAGTCCTGCGCTTGTATTACCGGACGCCCTGTATATTTTTAATCCTCAAAACCATATTATATTATGTAAGTGTTTCTACACGGCTCATGTGCTACGTAGAATCATGTACACGAAAGCGAAATCTATGGACCGACTACGCCGCGCTAATGAACCTCGTCTTTAATTTCGATTTTAACAAGTTTTACATGTTTTAGGTTCTGTTCTTAACAGTTCTATCTTGTTAAATATTTTAAGTAATTTTCCTTGTTTTATATTTCTTGTATTATATGGGTTTTCAAACCTAATTTCGAATTTATCTCTATTATAATTTTTATTTATGTATTAAGGATCTCCAACAAAGAATATATACAAAATTGCACAAACAAATGAACATAAGTTTTGTATAGTATACTCCTTCAGTTATAGGAAACCAAAGCAAGCACAAACATGTAACAAAAGCAAATTTAAAATTAATTATTTTAAATAAATTATACGTTAGGCATTCCTAACGTATAATTTATTTAAAATAATTAATTTATTACTAAACAATGTTCCATGGCTATTAACAAAGGTACTTTAAAATCTCCCGACTACTATCTACAGTCTACTTCTATCTACTACTTTTTAATCTAATCAATATTATATGATACATGTTTTCATAATCTTTATTGCACATTGTTTTTACTTTTCTACTAAGTAAATATTTAATGAGCCTTGTCTGTATACATTTATTTCTCTTGTGTATGTTACAGATGTGCATTCATATAATCATATCTTGTATATACTAAGACCGTAGCTGAGAATTGATTCTGAAAGAGCATTATAAACCATTAAAATGGATGCTTGTTAATTACTTGAGTTCATAGAATTTATCCGAGACTGATTTAAGCCTGTTGCATACGTCATTTAAATTCAAATTCAAATTCATTTATTTGTTTGCGAATATGGGTACATGAAGATCTTACATAGTTTACAAATGTGCATTGACCATATCCTACCATAAGGCATGCAAAACTAATAAAAATGTACAAATTGAGGTTAGTAGTACCTCAATGTTATATAATAAATTAGGTACAAAACTGAAAATACAATTATAATTTATCTTGTAAAAATACACTAACAGTATAGTAAGCATACTTAACATAATGTTAGACAACGGGTCTTACTCGCGATAAAGTATTTAAAAGGTAATAAATACCTATTAATTTTCCGACGTTTTTCGACTTTTAGTATAGTAAGCTTTTGACAATAGCAATGTTTTAACTTTTTTCTTAAATATGTTAATATCTGCTATCTCGAGGACTGATCTAGGCAAATGGTTATATATGCGTGGTGCCATGCAAAAAATACTTTTATTCAGTAGCGCTGTTCTATTTTTTGGTATACATATATAAAAATTATGTCTCTTACTTTTTAATTTATTAAAATATTGCATGTTATTTCTGACAAATAATACAACTTCATTTATATATACATGGCAATGTAAGAATATTTAATTTTATAATTACATGTGGTTTCCAGTTAAAATATATATCCACAGTCAATGCTAAATATGTATTTGTATTACAATGAACACTGGTACAATTCAGCAATTGTACCAGTGTCTTTTATCAAGTAAATTATTTTATTCATCGTTACTCATATATCATATTATCTGTAGCCGCTGTACTGTGCGGACCACTGCACTGGCCCAGTGTTACATGGCAGTCTTTAGATATCTTCGAAAATATTATGGAGACTTGTAGGTTTCCTCACGATATTTTCCTTCACTGTTAAAGCAAGCGATAGATAATCTAGAAACTTACACTTTACAACTTTTAGATGGGCACAATGTGTTTAAGAATAAAAACAAATAATAATTACAAGAATAGTAAAAAAATAAACAAGCTGAAACAGAGTAAATTAAATTATAAGTAACATCTAGTGACACATGCGTCCCATAGCTGCAACAATCAGGACCCCAGTTCAGCATTTTCCTGGTCCCAAGAACCAGGCACTGGTCTTTCATTGTGGCCTGTCATAGTGACGTACGGAAGCCAATAATTATAAGATACATTACATACATAGCTATATACAGAGTGTCCCGTCATGAACTAGCGATATTTTAAGTACCGATAAAACAACTATTTTAATACACAAATAAACTACAAAATCAAGTCCAAACTACTTATCAGCTATGTGGCAGCCATTTTGTTTTTTTTATTGAAATATTTTCTACGTGGACACAAAAACCATCATATCTCTTAAAATTTAGGTCATACTGGAATAAAAATAGTCTTATTCGAAGGGCAATACTATTGTCTATCATTTACAACTTGATCGAAGAGTTGTCACTATCAAATCTTTGAAAAAAAACCAAATTCCATCTAAAATATTTGAAAAAACTGACACGAATAAACAAATCAATGTACATTATTGCAAAAATAGCCCCGATGACCCATTTTGTTTTTCTGCGAGATTGACAGGGTATAATCTAAGCTACGATACAACATTCAATTTACAGCTGTATGACTATTAGTTTAGAAGTTATTGTTGTTTGAACATAGCCTATGCGCAAGCACAAAAACCCATTGTAAAGATCTTATCTGGCGCTCACTGCGTTCCATGCCAGAGCAGGCCAGAAATACTGCTCGCTAATATTGTGAGTAAGCGAGATGGAAAATACAGATCCCTTACTTGGAAAAAATCCCATAGTTTTAAGGATTATTACTTAGTTTAGTTGTCCCTCGCCCTGCGTTGTGATCACTACTTTCACATACTACTCTGCTGTTTAAGTGTTTACGTGCTCTGTATTACTGTTAATTATTATTGTTAACAGTGTGATACTAACATGGAAAATCGTCAATATTCGTCCCATGATATTGCCGACATACATTTCGTGTATGGTTTTTGCAATGGAAGTGCAAATCGAGCTGTACAAGAATATCGACGGAGATACCCTAACCGGCCTACCCCGAGCCGCCAAACTTTTATCGAGGTGCACTCAAGGTTAGTGGAAAGAGGAATCCAAAGGTCTGTTAATGAACGCGCTCGTATAATAACGCCCGAAGATGAAGAGGAAGTGCTTAGACTGATAGCCAATGATCCCAGACTAAGTTTCAGACGCATTGCTGTGCAACTACAGCTATCTAAGTCGAGTGTATGGAGAATTTTGAAACGAGAGGGATTACACCCATTTCATTTTCGCCGAGTCCAAGACATAATCGGAGTAGACTATGCATCCAGATCCGTGTATTGTTCGTGGCTCAATAGAAGGACAAGACATGATCCTGATTTTCTGAAAAAGATACTGTGGACTGATGAGGCTAAATTCACTAGAGCTGGCATCACAAATCACCGAAATGATCATCTCTGGAGCTCTGCGAACCCAAAGGCAGTGCGCCAAAGTTCATTTCAACATGAGTTTTCGGTGAATGTATGGGCGGGCATAATCAACGATCGTTTGATTGGGACCTTGGAATTGCCTCCTACATTGAACGGCGCTAGATTCCTGGAGTTCCTGAAAACCCAATTTGCTGATAACCCAATTTGCTGATAGTCTCTTGGAATTACCTCTGGCATATCGTCAGCAAATGTGGGTCCAGCTGGATGGTGCACCCGCCCACTATTCTCTAGCAGTAAGAAATTATTTAAATACAAATCATTCGCCGTGGATTGGTCACAGCGGTGTAGTAGCTTGGCCACCCTGCTCACGCGATTTAACACCATTAGATTATTTTTTATGGGGTCATATGAAGCAAAAGGTGTACGCTGCAGTTCCCAACTCAAGAGAACAACTCGTTGAGAAAATCATGGTAGTTAGCGAAGAAATCAGAGCTGATTTCGACATGATTAGGCGCGCATTAGGCCAGGTGGCACTGAGAGCTGTAGCTTGCCTACAAGCCGGAGGTGGCCACTTTGAACAATTAATGTGATGTGCGTTATTGTAATGTAAAACCTTTACACAAATAAATGTTAATGAGAATTTTGTGTTTTATTGATTTTCCTGTTTAGGATTCTGACCATGGTGCTTGCGCATAGGCTATGTTCAAACAACAATAACTTCTAAACCAATAGTCATACAGCTGTAAATTGAATGTTGTATCGTAGCTTAGATTATACCCTGTCAATCTCGCAGAAAAACAAAATGGGTCATCGGGGCTATTTTTGCAATAATGTACATTGATTTGTTTATTCGTGTCAGTTTTTCAAATATTTTAGATGGAATTTGGTTTTTTTTCAAAGATTTGATAGTGACAACTCTTCAATCAAGTTGTAAATGATAGACAATAGTATTGCCTTTCGAATAAGACTATTTTTATTCCAGTATGACCTAAATTTTGAGAGATATGATGGTTTTTGTGTCCACGTAGAAAATATTTCAATAAAAAAAACAAAATGGCTGCCACATAGCTGATAAGTAGTTTAGACTTGATTTTGTAGTTTATTTGTGTATTAAAATAGTTGTTTTATCGGTACTTACAATATCGCTAGTTCATGACGGGACACACTGTATAATATAGAATTACGTACAAACATATACAGGGTGATTTTGAAATCGTGTAATTCCTTTTAACCACACATTCTACTGGTGATATAGAATAACCCTGACAATATTTTTTCTTAATTAGAATAATGGTTTCGGCAAAATTAGAGTACAGATTTTTTTCATGAAATGATTTCAAATAGTCATATTTTAACCACCTGACACAATCTTAATATTTTACTAATTTAAAAATAATAACATAACAATAACTGATGTCGTAAATAATAAGGGGCAATAAAAAGGACCGCTCGTTATTATTTACGACATTAATTATTAATATGCTTTTTTATTTTAATTAGTAAAAAATTAAAATTGCCTCGGTTGGTTAACATATGACTATCTGACACCATTTCACGAAAAAAACGGAACAATAATTTTTCAAAAAATATAATTCTAATTAAATAAAAATATGGTCAGGGTTATTCTATATCACCAGTAGAATGCGTGGTTAAAAGGAATTACACGATTTCAAAATCACCCTGTATATAAATAAACGTTAAGTAAATAACTATATATAAATTAAATAGATAAAATGAATAAATGTAAGATAAACCCTAAGGTAATCATAATATTGTCGCAGACGCAGACCGCGTGCAGCTATGTATTGTACAATTATTTTATTAGATGAGTCCCCCGCCAGCACTAGCGAGCGAGAATCATCGATGCATACAACACAACTCGCGCAATGAGCGCCTTAATATAACGAATCCATTTCATTATTTTGTCGTCGACAGTTACATAATTGTTTACGAACGTAATAATGATGAGAAGTGTAATTGAGAAATTAATACCATAAATCCTACACTCTACAGGCAAAGGACTGCGTTATCTAGCACACATCTGCGCATTTACGAGGGTGCGTTTTTAAGTTCGCGGAATGGAATAGAAGGGGATGAAATAATATTACAAAATTATTTTTCCTTTTCAATATATTCACCTGAAACCCTAATACATTTCTCAGATCTATGAATTAACTTATGAATACCTTCATAAAAAAATGTTTTGTCTTTCTCTGAAAAATACGCCGAAACTGCATCCTTCACTTCTTCATCGGTTGAAAATTTCTTTCCTCGAAGCTCTTTTTTCAGATTTGGAAAGAGATAATAGTCGCTGGGAGCCAAGTCTGGGCTATAAGGTTGGTTATCAATGATATCGAAGCCCACCTTGTGCAAAGCAGCCAACGCAACTCGACTCTTGTGAACAGGAGCATTGTCGTGCAAGAGCAGGACACCTTTGGTCAATTTTCCTCTTCTTTTTTCTCTGATTGCCTCTTTTAACTGCTCTAAAATTGAAGCGTAGTGTTCTCCGGTTATGGAAACACCTTTTTCTTTGTAATCAACCAACAAAATTCCTTCTGTGTCCCAAAAAACTGTCGCCATGAGCTTTCCCGCCGATTGCGACACCTTGAATTTCTTAGGCGGTGGTGTACCCTTTTTATGCCACTGCATGGAATCTTGTTTAGACTCAGGTTCATAGTGATGAACCCAAGTTTCATCCCCAGTAACAATTCGCTCCAAAAAACCATCCTTGTCTTCATTACACTGGCTCAAAAACGCACGCGAACACTCGACGCGCTTCTGTTTTTGAGGCGGTGTGAGCATTCTAGGCACCCATCTTGCACTGACTTTTGTCATGCCGAGATGATCATGGAGAACCTTGAAAATGGTCGTTTCAGATACTCCAACCATCTCTGCGATTTGTTTTTTCTTCAAACGTGCATCCTCCAATATTAATTTTTCGATTTTTTCGATAAGATCTGGAGTGGTGACCTCAACAGACCGCCCAGGCCGGGAATCGTCTTCAATTGATTCCCTGCCTTGCTTAAAGAGGTTGTGCCACTTGTATACCATGGTTTTTTCTGGACAAGAGTCCCCGTATACAGATGACATCTCTTCCAAAATGGTTTGAACATTTTTTCCTTGCTTGGTAAGGAACTTTATAACGGCGCGGAACTCGATTTTCTCCATACTTCACAATTTCTTCCAGATTGAGTTGCTTGAGGGACGATAGTTCAAAGACTAATGACCTCATTATGATAATACTCGGTATATATACTAATTATTAGTTTCTAAACACGTTAGTGACTAAACAAGCACCCCCACTACCTTCCATACCCTCCATTCCGCGAACTTAAAAACGCACCCTCGTACTTCGCATCAATTTAACTTAAAGGTAAGTTAGTACTTACCAATTAGTCTCACAGGATAGTGACAATGATATTTTTCATTGATTATAGTACTTAATAGCTACTTAAAAACGTATCATCCTAACTGTTATGTTTTAGATATTCCGGAACGAGCAAGTGCGTGAATAACGGTCACGGCATCGGCAGTAACGCAGTTATGTATGACTGAAATACTCGGAATATCGGTGGCCAAACACGTGCACAGTGGTCAAAATAATTGCAATTTTATATGTCTACATAAATCGTATAATAATGGTTACATACATAACATACGATTACGAATAAATTAAATGATACCTTCAATTCAAAATTACTATTTTCAGATCGCCTACTTTTGGTCTTTGTCTCCTCCTCCATGAACATGAATAAGTATCAAGGTAAACCACAGATTATCTGCAAAGGGACTATGAAGCAGTGACAAGAAAACCATTACAACACACAATTTTAAATAAAAGACGTGTTACAATTGATATTTCCGTGCTGTCGTTGTGCATTTATAAGGTATTGTTTTAATCGTATTCTAAAGGTAGCAAGCGCATTTATGTTTCTTAGGGGTGGTGGAAGATTATTCCACACATTCGATGCAGCGAATCTGAAGCTATCTCTAAAGTCTGCCGATCTATGAGGCTGGATGGCAAGCTGCTGTGAGCATTGTCTACTCGTGCACTCACTTCTACTTGCTGTCCAACTCAACTTGTCATATAAATAGGATGGCTCATGATACTTAACAATACCAAATAGTAGACATGCCAAATGATGCCTACGTCAGGATATCATTTTCAGTATGCCGTATTGATTTAAAAACGGTGTGACATGTGTTCTAAGAGAGATTGTAAAACAGAACCGCGTACATGCATTTTGGACTCTCTGTACAAGACGCTGTGTACTAGCAAGCAGCCTAGGGCCACAGACCACGTTTGCGAAAATTAATTTTGATAAAATCAATGACTCAACTAACAGTATTCATAAGTCTTGCGATAGATGAGGCCTTATTTTGTATAGAATCTTCAGTCGATACAAACAATTCTGGACTGAAGTGACAATATGATTTTCAAACCTAAGGTTTGAATCTATATTCAGGCCAAGGTTTTTGAATTCATGTACCCTATCTATTACCCCGCTGAGCAGTACTTGTACGTCACTTGGTACTGTTGGCAATTGCTGATCCGTGCCGAAAAGCATGTACTTTGTCTTCTGCGGATTTAGTATCAAACAATTTTAATTTGACCACGCAGATATACTGTTTAAGTCTGTATTCAATTTATTTAGAGCGTCTTGATAGTTTGCAGGCTTGAAAAAAATGTGCAATTGGATGTGGTATAATATAATTTACTATTTAATACGCAATTAATTTCGAAAAGACAGAGTCGCACCTTAGGCTTGGACTCGAAACCACAACATGGCAATCCAACGGTCACTTGATAGGTTATTACTGCTATAGAATCATTCATATCTTGCAAATGTTTAGCGACTTATGTTGTTAATGTTATTTTGCAAAGCTGATAATAATTTTACAGTTGATTTATAATGTATACGAATAGGTTATGAATATATGCTCGCTTGTTTGACAGTGGTTATGGTCTTTTTCCTAGCAGTTGATAGGCCGTCCGGATTGCAAAAATGCTTATAATAGTCACCTAATAAGTATAAATAAAATTTAGGATTACAACTATAACGTAAGCTAAGTAATTCTAATAGTGCACGTGAATTATTTTTAACGTTGTTTACAACAAACAACAACATAGCCATGTGTGTTTGTGTGCGTCCTTTTGCTCGTTTGTATGAAGTTGATTTACTTTTTTGTACCACGCTCGGTACTACTATTTGATTCTAATAGAATTGATGATACAAATGATTTTCCGTGTCAAGATCGATTCCTTAACACTCAGCGCGGCAAAGTGACTAATAAAATCATTGTGCCATCCGTGCAGTATACAATTAAAACGAGATGTATACTCATTGTTACTTTAGAAAAATAAAAGACTTCTAAAGATATTTGAATTTTAATTTGCCGACGTTGTTATAAATTACAAATATAAAGATGTGGTCCTGAAATATAAGTAGGAGGGTTTTTGAAAAGTCTGGGTGCACAATTTCTAAAATGCTAAACTGGGGTTTTGGACGTTCAGCAAGATTTGTTACAGTAAATAAACAGAATACGACGTCCACTATCGACCAATTAGATGTAGATTTACTTTCAAAACAAATAAAGGAATGGTGGGATCCTAATGGAAAATTTAAATTATTACACAGTTTGAATACAATAGGTAAGAGTACCTTTTGTGAGGGATGGCCTAGTGCAATGTACAGCCGAGGAAAGAGAGCTGTTTCCACTAAAGATTATCCTAGATGTGGCCTATGGAGGCGGAATCTTATTAGAAGGCTTAGCAAGGCTTGGTGCTAAAGTCACAATAGACGCTAGCAAAGAGCTAATTGATGTGGCATTGGCACACAGAAATGTAGATCCGAAAATAGCTGAGTTTAAACCTAACTACTAGTTACTATACCACAATAGAGGATCACGCAAAGGAATTTGCCAATTACTACGACGGTGTTGTAGCCTCGGATGATATTGAACACGTGAAGATCCAAGAGTTGATTGTCAAATCGTGTGTACAAACGTTAAAGCCTGGCGGCAGAATATTCTTTACAACGCCAAACAGGACGACAATTTTACAATTTCTTCTTGCTGAGCGTGCCCGTTTATTAACTGTGGGGGAGTGGGAATCGGGTCTTTGACTCTAAGCATTCCCATCGTCCAACATAGGCATTATGATGGACGATACAACGTCCCGCATCGCTTTCTGCCTTTAGGTGCTCCATCCGCATCGATGTCACTGTGGTGAAACCATCGATGGCCTTGGCCACCATGGCCTATCATGTAGCAGGAGTGCCGGTCGTTTTTCGCGGCATGCCAACCTTAATGACATTATCCGTCGTGCTCTTGTCACCACCGGCGTGCCAGCTCATCTTGAACCTAATGGTTTGGTACGTGACGATGGGAGAGACCAGACTGTATGTCATTGATGCCTTAGAAGATGGGTAGGCCCTTGGTGTGGGACGCAACGTGTGTAGACACCCTTGCGCCATCACATCTTTCCAACACGGTGGGTTGTGCTGGTGCTGCTGCAGCATCCGTGGAGACTCTCAAACGGCGCAAATACAAAAGCCTGGCAGGGGATTATGTTTTTGAGCCGTTTGGGGTCGAATCGCTAGGGTCATGGGATCCCAGTCCTTGTGCTCTCTATAGAGACATAGCGAAAAGGTTAATCGACGCTTCCCATGACCAGAGGGCTGGCCTTTATTTCGCGGAAAGAATAGACATTACCATTCAACGTGGCAATGCTGCCAGTCTTCTGGGCACACTACCAGTCGAATGTGATGGGGAGGAATTCTATGACGGCTATTAGAGAGTTTTAGTTTTCTTTTTCTTTTTTAGTCCTGTTTTATAATATTTTAGGTATAAGTTAGTTTTAAAGAATTGTGTTTATATTATGTATATAATTAATAATATATTCTAAATTTCTTCTTATTTTCCTTAGTGAAAATGTATTGATATTATTACCACAAGGCACCCATCAGTATGAAAAATTTATATCGCCAAACGAGCTCATTTTTATTTTAGAAATAAATAATTATCACGTGGTATCATCAACCTGGTCAATAAAAGATGGTATTTCTCCAGATTCCAATACCTAATGTATGCTATACAAGCACAAAATCTTAGTTAAAACGAACAGACGATATTATTTCTACGATATAAATGTATTTAAATAAAGCCTGAGACTACATTTAAGTATAAGTATTTAGTAAATGCGTAACACGCATGTCACATGAGTTCAATATAAATGTTTATAGTTTTATTTTAACATTTCAGTATTATTTTTTATCGAGTTTAATACATAATATATTTTTATACCTATCTGAAATATAAGCAAAAATGTATTCTATTCTAATCTCGGATCCGATTCTTTATACTTAATATAGAAGTTAATATATATAATATATACTTATCATAATATCGTTTGTTTAGTAGCGATTGCCTAGTGGGTCACCGTTTGAATGCCACGCAGAGGTCTTAAGTTCGATCCCAAGGATCTCTGACTTTTCGAAGTTATATTCGTATTCAATAGTTAATATTCGCTCGCTCTAACGGTGACTGAAAACATCGTGAGGAAACCTGTATATCTATAAGTTCTCCGTCATATTCGCGAAGATATGTGAAGTTTACTAACCCGCATTGAGCCAGCGTGGTGGACACACTGAGAAGAGGCCCGTACCCAGCAGTGGGATAGTTTAATACAGGTTTGATATTATAGTATGTGGACTGTATTGATCGTTATCTTTTTGCTTGACGTGCAAGATAGCCTTAGGTTTGGGTTTTATAGAGCACTGTTACCACTGTGAACATTACTTTCATCTTGTGATATTTCTTACGCGTACCAATTCGTATTTAACATTCATCATTATATGTTACTTTCATACTAATAATGCAAATATGTACAAAAATAGCCATTTATATTCGATGCGATTTTAATACGTTGGCCTAGAGACGATTGTAGTCTTGGAAACTGTTGAAAGGCATGGCGTGTTTTTAAAGTAACATCTTGCATTATAATAGAAAATCAAACAATTAAAAAGTGCATATCTTCTATATATATTTTTTAGATGTTGTGGTCCAAAAAACACTCTATCAGATCACACTCGCTTTACCGGCGCGTTGAGATGCCTGCCATGTATGTCGGTTACTCTGTAGATGATATATGTAATAGGTATTGAAACATTATACATCCTTAAAAATATTTGGTTTCTGCATTCCTTCTTCATATCAAATTTTACAATGTCTAATAGAACACTCCTATATGCGCGCACTATGCTTGAATAGGGGGAAGAAAGTATTTTTAACTAAGAGCTAACAAAATATTTAAGAAAGGTTGTTAACGGAACTAGTGCTAAATTATAACAGTGGAAGAAGACAATCCATAACGCAAGACTTGAACTAGTGACCTTGAAACCCTTGTCATCTCTCTCGTCAAGTGAACTTTTCATGGTCCTACATCAGAGATTGAATTTTGTCGCTGTTATAATGTACATTTACCTTTGTATGGGAAATACTTATAAAATTAATCTAAATATACTAGATCTATTGCTGTCCCTGGTAGGGGACGTCTTTCAGCTGACATGATGATGATATGATATGATAGATAATTATAGCTCAGACTAATTATACCTCTGAAATCGTCATCTCGTATATTCCCGTTACCGCAATTAAAATTAAACCAGTTTTAATAACTTTTCAATGAACAAAATGGGAACCCTGTTTTTATTTAATCGTGAATGTGTACTTATGTAATTTTAAACATTTCTGTTGCTTATAATAATTAAAGTATGGGATCAAGGAAAACATAGGCATATGACAGTGCTAGATAGATTTAAATTCACATTTAATAAAAAGAAATGTTTATTTATTAAAAATACCCGACTTAATGATACACTATATTTGTATTGGCTACTATTTAAATGTCACACCTGAGCCAATCAGCCTGGATACCTACTCAAAGTGGATAAGGTAACAGCTAGCTCCTTCAGTCACATCGTACGCTATTGTAGGTACATAATAACTTAGACTCTAACAAGATGTGATTGTGATAATCGTACGCTTTATAGCCCTCTGAAAGGTGCCTTAAGAATATTCTACAGAAATTGATTATATGAAATGTGAGTTTACTTTACCTTGACCTTAGTTAACTTTACATAATGCCTACGTGGCGCAGCGGTAAAGAATGTGACTGCTATGCATGGGGGTTTGATTACAACGTCGGACATTAATTATGTTATTGGAATTTCCTTTTATGTAAGTTTAACAACGGATACAAAAGTCTGTGTGTGTGACACACAAATATTTGTGGGTCCAAATGCTTGTACTGTGTGGGGTTCGGATCATTAACACTGGCCGCAGGGGCGATGCGATTTATGCAGTTATTTGGTAGTATCTCAAACGGGCTTATACATTCGACACAGGCAAATATAGGCGAACGAGCTCATACCACTCTAAAAGCTTTAGATTTATCAAGACCTATAATAATATTGTCAAAACGTTTTTGAATTGCACTGATGCAAATAACATTGCATCTGCATCCGCATTTGCGGATGTGAGCCTTTAAATATCCGCATCCGCGGATGTCAATAAATCTGCATCCGCAACATTCCTGGTTTGAATGTATGTATAGTTCTTCGTAATACAGGAATTATTTCTACTGTGGGAATCGTATATTTAAAACTATCTAATCTATTTAATATTACTAGAGATAATAATATCATAATATGAGTAGTGTTTGGTGCAAGGGCCCCTCGTACATACTCATCATTATTTTGAAGGCCATACATCACTTAGCATCTTCGTATGTCATTAGTTCAAGTTTTCACTTAGATTGCGGCAATTGCGTTCTCATTATCAATTAAATTTTTACTACTCTTATTTATATGGCCCGCGGCGTCGCTCGCGTAATAAGTAAGTTAGGTTACTTAGGTTAGCTTACGTGAGGATCAGTGCCTTTTTTTATGAAAGGTACCCTATGTCCTTTTCTTGTCCCCTGACAATGTGTTTTATATAAATACATATATATATATATAAAGCGTGTCCCACAAGTCGACGTCAAGCCGGAATCAGGTAACAGGATATCAGATAAACCGTATTACGTATTTTAAAAAAAGATTAACGTTTAAAAAATAACTCTTTGTCTTTTCACTCCTGTTACTAAAGATATTTACTTTTTGAATTATTTATAATATGTGTTTATTATGTGATCGCGCTCGTTAAATTCATAGTAGTTAACATGCACGATCTCTAATTACCCTCAAAGGGAACCGAAAATGGAAACCGGAAAGATCTAGCTGTTTTATTTAACGTAGCTGTATTTTTTATATCGTACAAACTAATAATTATAAGCGCGTAATTAAATGAATATTATCGGAACATGATTACTACTTATATTTAGTTGAATGCTTACTTTAACAACCTGTTAAAATGATAATTCCATCGATTAAACTTACAAGTAAATATTATAAATTCACAATATTTAAAACGATGGTTATTGCAAAATTATTTATACGTGGTTTTAGATTATTGACAAGTCTGTCAATAATGTGAGTCCACGCAAAAGTGAAACCAACTTCAAATGGCATTAATCTTTAAACAAAATATTTAAAACAAGTTTAGTGTTCTCAATAATATTTTGCCAACATCTTAATCATATTTTAACAAATTTTCTATTTAGAAAGAAAATTATATATTTAGAAATATTCTAATTTTACTCGACGTGCACGTGATTCGCAGTTCTATGTTATTTTCTTCGTTCTTATTTCGCCGTTGGTTTCTCACACTATTAGTTCCGTTAATCTCGATTTATAATATTTCATATTTACTCAAAGCTGACATCTCAACTTTGACAAGATATAAAAATCATACACTTCACCAGCAGTAACCGTTTAAAACAGCTAATATATTTTAAAACATAATTGTGCACTTTTAGGATCATGTTTATATTAGCATGTATGTTGACTGTCATACCTACTACTACATCGGCTCCTACAACAGGTACGAAGGACCTATACCTTCAGGTGACTGTATTGTTTTATAAGGATAAGAAAGGGCATCTATTGGTGGCAAACGGGGTGGTACCTGAAGCAGCCGAAATAGCTGTTAAAGACGATATATCTTCACGTATCCAGGGTGCCGCTGTGAAAGTAGTCCCCATGTTCAAATATTCCAATACGATACCAGAATCTTCAAACATACTTAGGAATGTAAAATATGAATATGACACTGTATTCGTAATAGAATTACCAAAGAAGGTATCAAGAAAAATAGGAAGAGATCTGTGGGAACTACAAACTGCAAATACAGCAAACGGAACAAATGGAACCAACAGTATTCGTTTGTCAACTATACAGAAACTGTCTACTATAAAGGCAAGTTCAGTTACACATGACAGTGAATGTAGTACATGTGAAGAAGAGATCCTGGATTCTAAATCGAAAGAACTAAATAAAACTAACGAACTAAGTGAGAGTAACGAAATAGATCCAATTGTGATAGTAAGTGAAAGTGAGGAACGACTTGATTCAAAGGCACAAAATAATAATGAATCCAAAGATCATGTTGTAATAAGTGACATATATTACGGTATTGAAAAGAAATGTGTGAACTGGGCCGACGGGTGCAATCTTCAATCTAAGGATTTACTTAATATGCCAAGTAAATATTTCAGTTTTAATTATAAAAAACCGAAATTTGTTCAGGGTCCGTTCGAATAAAAGTAATTTTATACGTTTATAGTAATTTTCCTCAAGATACTGGACCAAATAATATGATTACTAGAATCATCATGAATAGCTAATACACCTCATCAAAACTGTTCTAAAGAAAGGTTACCCTGCCTCAGTAAAACATGTAACCGTATAAAAGCATCATCATCATCATCATCTCAGCCGGGAGACCGGTCTTGGGACACCCTCGTGACACTTACCAGGTCGTCGGTCTACCTTGTGGGGCCTATCCCTGCTGCGTGTTCCGGTGCGATGCCGCCACTCTAGAACCTTAGCGCCCCAACGGCCATCGGTTCTGCGTGCTATGTGCCCTGTCCACTGCCACTTCATCTTGGCATCTTTATCAGGAGAGCTATGTCGGCAACTTTAGTTTTCCTGTGGATATGCGGAAACTCCGAGCATAGCTCTCTACATCGCCCTTTGCATGACCGCGGCCGTCTGATAAGGACCATAGTAGATAAGCGACCACGTCTCTGAGCATAGCATACTGAAAAGGAATATCCGGTAGGTACATAATGTCAGAATCGTAAGCAACCAAAAGAAACATCACAGTCATTTGATACTAATATTCAGGTATAGTATAGTGTATTTGAGACATAATTTGGCCTAAATGATTTGGTGTCTATTATTTATTTAGCCGCCCCTTATTTTGCATAATTACATGAATCTGTACTTATTGCCATCGGTTTACGATGACATAGGTATATTAATTACAGTCAGTATTTTGTCCATATAACAAATACATCCATATACTTCACCTTCATCGATAAAGAAGCTACGATATCCCCCCTCTACGACTATTCCAGTTTATGATATAGCGTTCCCCTACACCAACCGTATAGGTGATATTAGGGGAGGAAGAAGCTACGATATGTAACGATTCTTATGTTACATATCGTAGCGTCTTCGTCGATATAGTTTCTTCATAGGAACCAAATCTAAGTTTTAAAACAACGGCGCCATAAAGTGAGTTGCATATGGCACCTGAGTCCATCTGGCCGGGACTTCGAGTTTATAATTATGGATTGCGCCTAAAATGAGTCAGCCCAGATCGACTTACATAAATAAGCAAAGATCATACACACGGTTCTATAATATATTAATATAATATAATATAGTATTCTACCACAAAGACACAGCACCATCTAGGCCAAACTAAGCAGAGTACTATGGGTACTAGACAATGGATAAACATATATATATACTTTTTTTTGTAAATACATACATATTTTACATATAAACATCCAGACCAAGACAAATATACATGTTCATGTTCACAAAAGTTTGACTTGTGAGGGAATTGAACTCGCGACATCAGGCGTGGCAGTTGGTGACGCTGACTAGGTACTACGCCATCGAGGCCGACAATATAATAATAATAATATAATAATAATATGATTATAATATATAATCAAATAAATACAAATGAATAAGTACATACTAAAACTAATTAAAATCTTACTCTTATTTGTCAACTGCTTTAAATGGAACATAACCTGGCAAAAATATGCTATAGTTTTATTAGAATTAGGTATAGATTTTCATTCAGACTAAAGCTGGTCACTGTTTATGCTACTATAAAAAAATTGAGCTTTACTCTGTTTGCAATAAATGTTTTATTTATAAGTGGTTAGGTTTGTTAATATTAGTTAAGTTGTAAATTATGATTGTTGCTTTGTTTATGTAATTAGTGTTTTAAAATATATTGCATGTGGATCAACCTACATTGAACTTCATTATCATATTTGTGATCAGACCTGCCCACGTTATGTATATTATAATATGATTTAATGGATGGTTTCACGTCAGAAAGATAATGTATGGGCGACGCTGAGCTTTCTTTTGGGCTAAGTAACCTGTGTTCCTAGCACTGAAAGAACAACAACTTATTTTAAGTAGGAACAAGAGGTTTCTACAAAACATGTTAGCATCTATAGGCTACAACAATGGCTTATATCCGGTGAACTACACTTCTCATCAGAAAAATGCAAACACCTTGCAAGTTTACGTTTTGTAAGTATTATCAGAAAAATGTGTGTATTTAGAAATATATGTCAAATGTCGTTTAATAGTGAATAAAACGAGGTTTTCAATTCCTAATGTTAATATTCTAAATTCAAATTAAATTTTTATAGGTTTCGTATTTTGTTTAACAAGTCATTGTCACCCTGTATGGAGTATGAAGGAAATTGATAAAACAACACACGTAACTGAAAATAAAAAACTAAGAAACGTTTATTTAATAATTTGTATTCCCTCTCAAAGCTCTTATTACTGCTTCCATACGGTTCTTAATCGATCGGATGAGAGTCATGATCAAATGTTGTGGCATCCCATTCCATTCCTCTTGTATTGCATTATGCAGCTGGCTAAGTGTTTCTGGGGCAGGATCTCTTGCACGAATTCGTCTCTGTAATTCATCCCATAGATGTTCAATTGGATTCATGTCCGGGTTTCTTGCTGGCCATTCCATAATGGAGATACCGACTTTGGTAACATAATCTCGTACGATGGTCGCGGTGTGAGCCCTAGCATTGTCGTGCATGAATATGAAACCGTTGCCAATAAAATGTGCATAGGGCATCACGTGAGGCTCAAGGCACTGTTCGATGTAGCGATGACTGTTTAGTGCAGGCAAACGTGGCTCAGACACAAAGACAAGCTCTGTCTTACCATCGGCGCTGATTCCTCCCCAAACCGTCCACGAACCGCCACCATAGCTGACCTTTTCTTCAATGCAGCATTGTGCAAAGCGTTCTCCATCTCTTCTGTAGACCTTGTTCCTGCCGTCGTTACCATAGAGCATAATTTTACACTCATCAGAAAAGAGGACTTTGTTCCACTGGAGGTATGACCAATTTAGGTGCTCACGTGCAAAGATAAGGCGCGCTCTTCGATGGTCTGCAGTTAATTTCGGGCCATTTGCTGGCTTGTGCGGTACCAGTCCACGTTCCTTCAACCTTCTTCTAATTGTAGAGTCACTTACAGCCGTACGTAGGGTACGTACAATATGAAGCTGCTGCTGCAGTTGAAAAGCATCAAGGCATCGATTTCGTAAAAAAAATGTTACAATAAATCATCTCGCTCAGAAGTGACCCGATTCCTGCCAGGTCCTGAACGGCGCGTGAACAAACCGGTCTCCCGATAGCGTTTATAGACTCTATGAACAGACGACAGGCTTAGATGCAATCTTTTAGCCACAACACGCTGACTAAGTCCAGAATCCAGCAATGCCACCACTTGGGCGGCTTCTGTGGGCGAAGTATCCATATGTTTTAGGAAAAACTTTTTCAGACGTCCCAAAGTCACAGTACACACACAGTATACAGTAGCAGAACACAGAGCAAAAAGTTTTAAGAAAAGCGCTAATTTTTAGTTTTCGTGGTGAAATGTACTTCAACTCTTAACACACATTTGTCTCAAAAAAGTGAATCATTTCATTTATAGGATAAACAAATGAAATTCTAATTTTGAATTTTGAATTTTCGCTTATCACTTTAATGGCCAAACTGCCAGATTTACAATCATGTGATTTTTTCATGGAATGAAAACTCTTTTTTGTTAAATTAGGACAGAAACCAAAAAAACGGAAGTGTATCGATTTTTCTGATGAGAAGTGTTTATTCCATATATTTAAATCATCTTTGCACCCTATCTACTACGTATTAATATGATCAACTTTCTGAATGTAATAAATATTTCGGAATACCGACGTAAAATAGCAGTATTTCTACTGTTGTTTTTCGTTCAGTGAGTGAGAGTGCCGGAGACCCAATCACCCTCTTTCCCACTTCCCGCTCCTTCTCCTTCCCACTTCCTTTCATAAAGGGTCGGCAACGCGCAAGTGATGCCTCTGGTGGCGTCCATAGGCTACGGTGACCACTTACCATCAGGTGGGCCATATGCTAGTTTGCCACCTTAGGTGAATAAAAACAAAAAATGTGAAGTAGTCATCTGATACATAGAGCCAACATGACCTCTGAATTATAAATATTGGAACATGAGCTCGCTCATATTGAAAATAATTGAACACTATCGTTCTCGATCAAATGTGTATGAGCTCTCTCCTTTTAGTATCATGAACCTTTTTTATGCGGTTTAAGTACAGTGCCGGCACATGTACATATGATTTAAATATTTGTTTGCTACGTTGATAGAGCAAACAGTACAGTTGCATATACATATATGAACATCAGAGCAAACGAGAGGTTTTCTGTCGAATAATCAACTACAATAATGACTATATTTTATTGCTCTTTCATTTTCAATGGTCTATAATTATATGGTTAAAGGTAAATTAGCGTAACATAGGCACTACGCATTATAAATTATCTAAATATTTTCGATAACTATTTGTTACATTCGTTATAATTTCACAAATATTTGTTGACCGTCTTAAATTAATAGAAATAATTTAAATCATTTGTATTACTTAGGCCAAATGTTAATAAATTTGGTAAGACATACTGGATTAGCATTATTGTTGTAAAATGTATAATTAAATATATGGTTGCCGAAAATATAATGTAATAATTTTTTAGCTTCTTGCTGTACATTTACTTAAAGACTTTACTTGACCTCCTGCCTACGAGGTGAGGAATTAAGTTTGTACGTATCCTCATTCATTGACCTCTATTGCAGAGTGTAGAAATTTATAATGCTTCAAAATATGAATTAGACTTGAGCTTTACATAACAAACCTTTAATTTCCAGGGTCATGTTAGTTATAGTCTGTATTTTATCTTGTGTATCTGCTGTAATATCAGCCCCTGTAAACAGTGAGGAGAAAACCTATATCCTTGCAACGGTATTGTTCTACAAGGATGATAAAGGACAAATAATGGTTGCAAGTGGACCTGTGCCACAATTAACCGATTATGCCATCAAAGATGATATCTTGACACGAATCAATGGAGCAGCTGTGAAAGTGGTCCCTATTTTTAACGAAACACGTGCTGTGCCAAGATCTCTAGATGTATTAAATTTCGTTAAAGATGAATACGATAGCGTATTTGTGGCAGAGGTACCAAAACGGCTATCAAGAAACTTCGCAGCAGATCTATGGACTTACTATTGGAGCGGTATGCTACCAGCCAAGAAGCACAAGAAAACAACAGCATCTTCTACAAATCAAGAACATAGAAGACTGATCAATCGTGTTAAGCTGCCAGTTGGGGATAGCGATGAAATAATAAATAAGAATGTCTCAGAAACTACCAAAGACTATTCTCAAATTACAACGGACGCGATTGGAACCTGGTCAAATGAAACTAACGAAACTAACGACATTAAAATGACTCAAGTTTATGTCCTAGAATCTGAAGAGAGTGATACTGATGAACCTAGGACGTTAACATCAACAGACGAATTTATACCAAACGATATCTATTACGGTATTGAGAAGAAATGCGTCAACTGGTCCGATGGATGTAATCTTCAGTCGAAAAATATTCTCAGTATGTCTAGCAACAAATTCAAATATGTGTACACGAGGCCAAGAATTGTACAATGGGGTCCATGATTTATTTGAATGAGTGTTTGCTTGAATATATATATACATACTAAAACTAAATACTGTTTTATACTCAATATACACATACAAATAAATTAAATCTTAATGTTAGTGGTATATTCCATGCATATATAGTAATTGGTAATAGGATCGTAAAATACTGAGTACGTACACAATTTATGATTTGAAAAATAACAGCAATATTCCAGCAACACATACAGGATATAAATACTGCATGTGTGATATTTCTGTAAATTTTTAATACGTCTACCACACTTAACATTGCACTATCAAGTAGTTCTTAATAGCATGGACTGTGCCCGATATATACCAAAAGGCTTGTTCCCTTTAGCGTGGCACCTAAAATAAATTAAAGCTATACTAACCTTCTTTCGCACTGTGATTAAACCCTATGTAGCAGAGATTACTAAAGTTCAAAAAACGGACACAAAGAACTTCCAAATTCGGAACAAACATGTGCGGATTACGTAGGTTTTCGTCTTTTGTGGCGTTTGAACCCACAACACGCGGCGCGACCAATTAAACCACTTCGCCATATGTAGTCATAGTCTAGTCAAATGTGCATGTCACTCACCTCTGCCTTAGGGTATAGGTATAGGCGTAATGTAATAATAACTATTTATTTAAATTTACAATTATACTTTACGTTTAAATTGTTCCAGCAGCCATAGTCACGGAAATAAAGCAGAGGTGTCGTCCTTTGTCTTGAAATGTAGTTATTATATGTACATTGAAATTAAACAAATTTATACGGATTTTATCGCGTTGTTTATTTTTTATAAAACACTATTGTTACTTAATTTTGAAACTTTAAACTACTATAATTGTTAAACACATTTACTAGTTACTGTTTACTTCTATTTAAGCTATTTCAATTAAAAAACTATTTAGATTTAATTTTACAGTTTCACTGACGTTTCGGTTGCTTTTCAGCAGCCATGTTCACGTGGAGACCTCAAAATTATGTAATAATTGAGTTTTATAAAAAATAAACAACGCGATAAAATCCGTATAAATTTGTTTTATTTCAATGTATAACATTCGCGTAAACGTAAGACAATATTATGTAGTTATTATATTTTGAATAAGTATACTTTAAGAAAATACCTCGATAAAATTCGTATGAAGTATTTTAATTGCAATGTAAATTACATTCGCCTAAAGACACGACTTTATTATAGGGTATTAAACAAATACGCTGTTCGATTTAGGTATTGCAGTCGTATTGGCTACCATTGAGGCGGTCAAATCAAATTGCATAAATAAATACAAACCAATAAATAGTTATGTCATTATTTTGTGACATAGATAGGATTTGGACGAATTGGTTTGAGGGGTCGCCTCGCCGCGCGTCGCTGCCACAGCGTCAAGTGTTGTGGGTTCGAATCCTACAGACCAAAAATTTGTGTGATCTACAAATGGTTGTTCCAAATCTGGATGTTCTTTGTGTCCGTTGTTTGTTGTCTCTTGTGACACAGTAATTATTCTTGGTGCGAGAGTTGAGTACTTCTAAGCTTTTGCGTTGCATGGTATGTATTATTTTACCACCTGTTATGTATGATGCGATACCTATATCATTCAGTCCTACTGTAAAGAATCTGGGTTTGCTCATTGACTGCAATTTAAATTGGCAAACTCGGGTTACTAGTGTCAGTCAGAGAGTAACAGGAACGTTACGCGTCTTGTATCGCCTAAAGAGTTTTCTCCCATCTAAGACAAAAATAATGCTTGTCCAGACTTTGATCTTTCCCTTAATTGACTATGATGGTGTGTGTTACTATGACCTGAATGCAGATCTACTTAATAAATATGACTGACTTCTAAATAACTGCATTCGATTTATTTCTAATTTTCGTAAATATGACCATATTTCATCTCATAGATCCAATTTAAAATGGTTACCCATTCGTCAACGCCGTAGTTTGCGTGGCCTTACAACATTATTTTCTATTTTAATTTGCCTTTTCCAATACCTGTGTTCCTATCATGATAGAAATCTTCGTTTTATCAATAACCTCTTACTATGTCCATCCCATACATCTGGTTTCCTGCGTTCTTCCTTCCTCGTCCAGTCTGTTATACCATGGAATGCGCTCCCTCACGAAGTCAGGATGGCCACAAACCGTTACACTTTCAAGGTAAAAGTGCGTGCTCTCCTCCTCGATAGGTTATAGGATTCATCTCATCAGTAATATGATACGTACGTATATATTTATATAGTGAAGCAAAAGCTTTGCAACCCCTTTTTTCGAAAATCGCGCGGTTAGAGGAGTATGAAATTTGGCACAGTTAAAGTTTATATGGAGAAGGAGGGGCGAATCCTAATATTTTTATAAAATATGCATTTGAAGTACATTAAATTAATGAAAAAACACTACACGCACACAAACATACATTTTACACAAGTAGTCGAATCGCGTTCGTAGTATTTCGACATTGTTCGGTTGACTTCGTAGAATGCTTCGTAACTGCGGTTACGTACATATGTATGTGAAGGGAATGTGATTATAAGGGTATTAAGTTATAGACAATAAAACTTTAATAACGATCAAATTTAAAATTTAAATAAATTATGGGCGAATTTTGGCCACTTGGCGACCGCTGGTATATAAAAATACATATATACACTGACGGACTCATAAACTGCATCAATGTTCAAGACACCTTTAAATTAAACATTTTAACCAAGTATTCAAACTTTTTATACAAATTTAAATTGTAACTTATTGTTTGGTTCGTTAACTTCATAACTGCGAAGTATCATATCCATAAGTGTATGTTTGTATACTGGAAAGGACCATTCATTTTTTTCAACAAAAACGATAAATGTAAGAAACTTTGGTTTTGGTTGGCTTATTAAAAAATTGGGATTTACAATTTAAAAATGTTGAAGATCATGTTTTCTTCTTTTAATAAGGTGTATTGCCTCTACGTGCCCTTATTACAGATTCTAATCGGTTCCGCATAGATCTAATTAGGGTTATTAAACGGTCTTGCGGAATATTGTTCCATTCTTGTGAAATCCCTGTTCTTAGTGCTGTTGTGGGCACAGGATTTCTCGCATATATAGCTTTTTTTTAACAGTCCCAAAAATGCTCAATGGTATTAAGATCCGGGCTGCGTGCTGGCCAATTTATGGTACGTATCCCAACCTCTTCACATTATTGTCGAACTTGTGCAGCGGCGTTGGGTCGAGCATTGTGTTGCATTAGACTAAAATTTTCGCCTATTAATCCCATGTCAGGTACCACGTGAGCTTCTAAAACCTTTGTTATATAGCGGTATGCCGTCAAACCACTTTTTTTACCGTTTTGAAGAACCATGTCGATGAACACAAGTTCCGTTAGCCCGATCATCGAAATGCCACCCCATACTATACACGAACCGCCTTCAAAAGCCTCTCCACATTGGTCCAGTTTTATTTAACTATTTTGTTAATGATATTCCTTATAGACTCAAATACTTTGACTGTTACATGTATGCAGACGACCTTAAATTTTGCAGATTAATTGACTCAGCTCTTGATGCGGAGTTACTCCAGAGAGATATTAATGTGTTAGCTAAGTGGTGCGATGAGAATGATATGAGTTTTAACATTAAAAATTGCTATCACGTAAAGTTTTCCCGCAAAATGAAGTTACTTTCTTCCAATTACCACATTGGTCATTCACAAATCCAAGATGTAGACATGATAAGAGATCTAGGGATATTATTCGATAAACAGTTAACCTTTGTGCCCCATATTGAAAATGTAATTAAAAAGCATCTATTAGAAATGTTACTAGCTTTCGACACAACAAAACTAAGATATCACTTTAAAATCGTCTTGTCCGCAGCTCACTAGAATATTGTAGCACTGTATGGAGGCCGCACTATGCCACCCATGCCCTTAGGCTAGAAAGGGTTCAAAAAGGTTTCTGTGGCATTTGGCATATTCTTCTGGGATTGCAAAGATAAAGGTGTCCTATAATGACAGGCTTTCTCATTTTAATATGTTGTCTTTACAGAAAAGAAGAGATATCCTTGATTCCCTCTTCTTAATTAAAATTATACAGCATAAAATTGATTGTCCCCAATTGCTGAAATATTTAAAACTCCGTGTCCCCGCCAGAAGTCCTCGTGCTCCAATCACGCCTTTGCATCCTCCACTCCGTAGAACCGTCTTCGGCGCAAATTCACCGATTCCCCGACTATGCAAATTGTTAAATAGCCTAAGTGATCTAATTGACGTTCATGCTGACTCACTTAATAGGATCAAAACAATTATGTCTGACTATCAAAACACCTAATGCTCTCTCTGTATTAAGGTTGGTTGGTTGGTTTGTTTGTTTGTGTTTTTTTTTATTTTTTATTTTGTCTACATATTTTTTCTTGTATTATTTGAATTGTATTTGAACTGGTAAACTTTAGATATAAATATTATGCATGCTGTGTTTACCTGTAAGAGATTGTTACGCTAGTAAATGAGTTTTATGAATGTATCGCATCTTGTAACAGTGTAATCAATTGTTGGTGAACCTTATAAATAAAAATAAAAAATAAAAAAGTAACACCCTCCTCAATGCAACTTTGAGCATATCTTTCCCCACGTCGACGATAGACTCTTCTGTAACCGTCTGCACCATTAAAACATGTCCTACACTCATCGGTGAACTATATGGAGGCCCATTGCTCTCCAGTCCAATTAAGATGTTTATTGCGTGTTGCTTTATGAACCAATTAAAACGACGATGTGGTGATTGAATATTGACTGGTTTATTGTTACTTAATTAAGGCTTATATACTAAGTTATTATACATACGTAGTACGGACCTATATAGGAAAGGGAAATTATGATGTTTACTTTATTTGCATAATTAACAATATTAACTATTATGTATTACGGCACGTAGTATTTTGCTTTGCTAATAACAAGTTATATATATCACGTTTGCATGTACTATACTATACTATGATATACTATGGCTTTCGCCATAGATATTCCCCCCTTGAAGAAAAAACTAAATTACACATAGTAATAATTAGATTAGAAAAAAAATAATAATACAGATTAATTTTATGCCTACGTTTCTAAACAACGTTTGCGTCTCTAATTATTTTCGTAAGCCTCGTCTCGATCTTATTGCTTACGAATTTGAATAATATGACTATGGTTGCGATTGTACATATGACAACCCCTGCTATCGTCATGAATATTATCCAGCTCCGGATCCCTTGTACTTCCTCGGCCACTTGGGAGTGCAGGTTTAATAAATCTTCTGGTTTTACTGCATTGTTCTGCACCATGTTGATTTGTTCCTTCTCGTGGCTCGAGTTTGATCCCATGCTATGTGTTGTTTCGACGCTGTGCTAAGTGAATGCATAAAGTAGTGTTATTCTAGCTTATATATTATAATTGGAATCTAACCGTCGGGCGGGAGATTCTACCAGAACGTGTTCTTGTTTCTGTTTTCTTATCTGCTTGTCAAGTTTTCGTTATCTGGTCGTCTATTATCCGTTTGCTTATCTTGCTATCGTTTAACATGAATGCAGGTTTAACTCTATCGATAGCTACACTTTTTTGTCGTCCGTTTATCAAGATCGTGAAGATCTTATCATTTCGACTGATGACAAGATAAGGACCATCGTACGGCGGTGTAAGACTTGGCCGTAATCGGTCACAACGTAAGAAAACGTGCTTACATTCCGATAACTGTGGGTGCACGAATATCTTGTCGTTCTTACTTTGTCTTTGTGGAACAGAAATCATGTGTTCTAAGTTGTCCTTAATTTCTCTGATAAAATCTGCGTATGTTGAGTTATTATGTGTCTCGAAAAATGCTCCAGGCAATCTAATTGTTGAACCGTATACTAATTCAGCTGCCGAGTATCCTGTGTCTTGCCGTAAACTCGTACGTATGCCAAGTAAAACGGTAGCTAACTCTTTTGTCCAATTGATTGTGTTACCTCTTGCTATCAATGCCGTTTTCAATGTTCTGTGCAGTCGTTCTACTTTAGAGTTTGAATGTGGATGATATGGGGAGGTTCGAATTTTATGAATTCCCATTAAGTTTGCTAAATTTTTGAATATTTCAGATTCAAATTGGCGTCCCTGGTCTGTGGTAATGTATTCAGGGCATCCGAATCGGGTTATCCAGCCTTCATATACCGTTCTGGCTACGGTTTCTGCAGTTATATCAGCTATGGGAAATGCCTCTGGCCATGAAGTACAACGATCTATCATTGTCATTATGTATCGTTTGTTTTTAGAAGTGGGTAGAGGCCCAACTAAATCAATATGAAGATGGGAAAATCTTCCTGTTGGCATGAATTTTCCGAATTGTGATTTTGTATGACGATGTATTTTTGCTCGTTGACATTGTAAACATGTCTCAGTCATCTTATTTACGTCTTTATTCATATTTTCCCATATATCTGAGTTGAAATCAGTTTTCTCGTAGTATTCTTACCAGGATGGCTAATGTTATGAAAACTTTCGAAGATAGTTTTCCTGAATTTGAGGGGCATAAAAGGGCGTTGTTTTCCTGTTGATATATCGCAATAAATCTTAATATTTTTATCTGGAAAATGTATTAATTCTATTTTTAACGATTTATTGGCTTTTAATCGTTTTAACTCGCTGTCATTCTTTTGATATTTTTCTACCTCGTACCAATCGATTGCAGAGGGTAAGGATATCGTTTCGATAACTCGAGATAAAGCATCGGCTACCAAATTCTTGTAGCCGCTGATGTGCTGGATATCCGTACTGAATTGTGATATATAATCCAGATATCTGATTCGTCTAGGCGTATCATCCAATGACGGCTTCTTATCGAAAGCATGCATTAGTGGTTTGTGATCCGTGTAGACCGTAAATTCTCGTCCTTCGATGAGTCTTCTGAAATGTTTTATAGCCATATAAATTCCTAGTAGCTCTCTATCGTAAGTAGAGTATTTTGTTTGGGCTTCACTTAGTGATTTGGAGAAAAAAGCTATCGGCTCCCATTTTTTGTTTCTTCGCTGCTGTAATACAGCGCCTACGCATTTGAGACTAGCATCCGTCATTAAAGCTATTTGCGCGTTGCTGTCCGGACATGCTAATGTAGTTAATTGTCGAATGTCCTGCTTGCAACATTCAAACGCGTGGTTTGCTTCGGTATTCCACTGTATAACTGTCTTATCATTTTTCTTACAATTAATTAAATATTTATTTAATGGTGCTTGATATTTTGCTGCATGTGGAATACTGCTTCGGTAGAAGTTAATCATACCCAAAAAACGTCGTAATTCATTTATCGTTTGTGGTTTAGGGTAATTGTTTATGGCTTGAATTTTTCCATAGTAGGAGTCAACCCTTGGCTCGTTATATGATAACCGAGGAAATCAATTTCCGACTTGGCAAATTCGCATTTGTTTGTATTTATTGTTATGCCGTGATCATGCAAGCGCTTAAACACCTCTTCTAAGTGTTCATAATGTTCCTTAATATTATTTTTCTTATCAGCAATAAATATGTCGTCTACATACACGAATACGTAGTCCAAGTCTCTGAATATGGAGTCCATAAATTTTTGGAAGGACTGTGCTGCGTTTCGTAACCCGAATGGCATTCTGATGAATTCAAAAAGTCCAAAAGGGGTTATAATCGCTGTTTTCTCTGGTTCAGCTACGGGCAGAACGTGAAAAGCTTTCTTTATGTCTATTTTGCTGAAAATTCCTTTTCCGCTTGCCACGTACATAAAATCAAGTAGCCTTGGAAGTGGGTACCTGTCTGGTACTGTTATTTTATTTAGTGCGCGGTAATCTCCACATGCTCTCCATTTGCCATTCTTCTTCTTGACTAAATGAAGTGGCGATGCCCATTGACTGCTTGACGGTCGGCAAATTCCCATATCCATCATGTCTTGGAATTCCTGTTTTGCAATTCTGTATTTATCAGGAGGTAATGGACGCGCTCGAGTAAATACTGGGAAACCTTTTGTTATTATTTGATGCTGTACTTGGTGCTTGGTAGGTAGGTTCATCGATCTAGGCTTTGTAATGTCTTCATATTTCTCTAACAATCGCTTTATTGGTTCCTGTAGAGAAGCGTTTAACGATCGGACTGATGCAATGTTTGCTCTCACTATTTTGGCAGGCGTTTTCAAACCTGTCTTTTTATCGATCAGTTTTTTTCCGTGTATATCTACTAATAATTGATAATGATCCAGAAAATCAGCTCCCAGAATTGGCATCTTGACGTCGGCAATGGTAAATGTCCATTTAAAGCTTCGGCGAAGTCCTAGGTTAAGCATTAAAGATTAAAGTGCGTTCCCCGTATGTATTTATAGGGCTGCCGTTGGCGGCGAATAATTTGTATTCGCATGCTTTGCTCTCGTTATTTGTGCGATTGATAACCGAAATGTTAGCACCCGTGTCGACTAAAAATCTATAACCACTGTTTGAGTCAGTTATAGTTAGACGGTTTGCTGGGTGAATAGCACAGAGACCCGTCGTTTTCTGTGCTACTTCTAGTTTTCCGACGGCCTGATATTTTTGTTCATATTCCACGAACATGGCTTCTTGCATTTATACGAATCTTGCTTGAAACGATTATGATAATAACAAATTCCATTTTGCGAGCTTCTGTGGCGCGACCTTGACCGTGAGTGTGACGTATGGCGTGAATGGAATTTGCTGCGTTG
The DNA here is from genome assembly GCA_963675205.1 of Catocala nupta. Taxonomy (NCBI): domain Eukaryota; kingdom Metazoa; phylum Arthropoda; class Insecta; order Lepidoptera; family Erebidae; genus Catocala; species Catocala nupta. Next base: position 36,354,654 of record OY776078.1, read on the forward strand.
CATAGGTTGATGCTCGCGTGCGCTACGTAATGCATTTATTTCTATTCGCATAGCTGCAAGTTGTGACGATATGTTTGTTATTAAATTAATGTCAACCGATGTCTCTTGAGTGGTATTCTTGTTGTAGGTCAAGTTTTCATATATTTTATCGGCTAACTCGCTCAAGTTGTCTAATGATAAATTGTTTGTAACCGATATAATCGCTGTTAGCGAAGCGGGCAGTTGTCTTAGCCACAGAAGACGAATAGTGTCGTCGTTTATATTTCCACATCCCGCTTCCTTCATTTTTCTCAAGAGCTGGGATGGCTTTTGGTCTCCGAGGTCCATTTCTGATAGTAGTCTGTGAAAACGTCGGTGTTCGCTCTCTTCGTAGCAGTTTATTAGACGTTCCTTGATGGTGGAGTACTTATTATCGCTGGGCGGATTAGTCAAAATGTCACTAACCTGATGGACTACCTCTTTTGGTAATTTAGATATTACCATATTGTATTTGTAGTCTTCGCCCTGTTTTTGTGGTGCCAAGATGGCTTCAAACTGAGCGAACCATAATCGTGGTGAGTCTGTCCAAAATTGCGGTAGTTTTTCCGTGACCGTGATTGCAGCAACAGTTTCGCAGCCTGAGTCGCCTTTTGAAGGAGTTATTGGTGGAGCCATTTTTCTTCTGACGTTATGAGGATGTGATAATATCGTAATACTATTGTTCTCTAGATTCACCGCTGAAAACCAAATTGGGTTCCGGTCGTCCCGGTATTATATCAGCACTAGAGACCAATAGATCACGTCGGGAGTCACCAATTATTGCGTGTTGCTTTATGAACCAATTAAAACGACGATGTGGTGATTGAATATTGACTGGTTTATTGTTACTTAATTAAGGCTTATATACTAAGTTATTATACATACGTAGTACGGACCTATATAGGAAAGGGAAATTATGATGTTTACTTTATTTGCATAATTAACAATATTAACTATTATGTATTACGGCACGTAGTATTTTGCTTTGCTAATAACAAGTTATATATATCACGTTTGCATGTACTATACTATACTATGATACACTATGGCTTTCGCCATAATGTTCACGCGCAAACCTTAAACAAGCTTGTCTGTGAGCTGAAGACAGCTTTGGACCATTTGCTGTATAATAGGGGTGATTGCCGCTTCCTTAAGCCTCTTTCTTATTGTTCATGTACTCACGTTTCCTTCACGCACTTCATTCAGCTCTGTTTTGATGTTAACTAACGTGATGAAACGATTTCGTAGGGCAGTTGAAACAATAAATCGGTCGTCACGACGCGCGACGGGTGGTTGCTCGGGTTCGTCTGGTACCGGGTCTCCTTTTGTAGGAACCTGTCTCTACAAAACTTCGGCATACTCTAGACACCGTAGACTGGTTTACATTTAAATTTCTAGCAATCGTTCGTTGATCCAAGCCTTCCCGCACGAATGTCTCAATTTGAGCGGTTTGTTCGGACGAAGTTTCCTTATTTATGGCCACGAAACTATTATTGAGAGTAAAAGACTAATAATCAGTAATATTGGTAACAATAATTTAAATCGCAAATGAAAAAGAAACAAAATGAATTAATTTAAATTTTACTCTAATAACACACAAATTAAATTATAGCCGGAGAAATAAAATTTATGCTTAGTCTCACTAAGCATAAATTTTATTTCCCCGGCTATAATTTTAACTTTTACTGCAGTTCTATTTTAAAATTTTGATTTTTTTTATGATAAATAGACAGTCTCGACATTTTCATTTAGTTTAATCTAAAAAGTTTTCATACATATCAAAAATATTAATTCGAAAGTAATCCGTAAATTTGATGCAGCTTGTGAGTCCGTCAGTGTATATATTTGTATATATTTTATTTAGATTATATAATATGTTTATTGGTATGTATATATTATGTAATATATAATTACTATAGTGATATTCTTTAGTATATTTACATGTATGTTTTGCGTTACTATATGCACCTACTTCTTTTTATCGCTGCATCACCCTAAGGTCAACTGGTAGATAATGCCCTTGGCATTGAGTCGGTCATTTTACTATTTTATGCATAAAGTTTTAAAATAAAATAAATAAATATTTAAATCGTAATGGGTATTTATTTATTTATTAGGATCTCTAACAAGAAATACACATCCATTTTAATTAAAAGCTAAGTACAGTCGTATGTCTTATGTTTTCTTACTTACAAGAGATCACGGCATGCGACAATGTAGTACATACATAAATGTTATCAAATTAAAAGTAAAAATATTATAAAAATCGTAGTAATACAAAATTAGTAACTATGCAATTAAAAATTGGCCTATGTAATTATAAAGGAAAAAGAGAAATTTGACCTACGAACAATTCCGCAAATTAGCTGCAACATCATCTTGAATTTGTCAATGGATTATTAAATATACAGGGTGATTTTGAAATCGTGTAATTCCTTTTAACCACGCATTCTACTGGTGATATACAATAACCCTGACCATATTTTTATTTAATTAGATTTATTTTTTTTGAAAAAATATAATCCGTTTTTTTCGTGAAATGGTGTCAGATAGTCATATGTTAACCAACCGAGGCAATTTTAATTTTTTACTAATTAAAATAAAAAAACATATTAATAATTAATGTCGTAAATAATAACGGGCGGTCCTTTTTATTGCCCCTTTTTATTTACGACATCAGTTATTGTTATGTTATTATTTTTAAATTAGTAAAATATTAAGATTGTGTCAGGTGGTTAAAATATGACTATTTGAAATCATTTCATGAATAAAATCTGTACTCTAATTTTGCCGAAACCATTATTCTAATTAAGAAAAAATATGGTCAGGGTTATTCTATATCACCAGTAGAATGCGTGGTTAAAAGGAATTACACGATTTCAAAATCACCCTGTATACACTGCACCGCAAAGTAAAAGAATCGGTTAGAAAATTTTCAATATCTTCAAAAGTACCTTACCTAGCTTTATGAAATAAATACTTAATTAAATAATATTATAATGTGCTTAAATGAAAAATTTGTGCTTAATTGCATTTTATTTTTAATAAATGTAAAATAAATTAAAATGCGTGGTTTTCCCATTAATTTCGTAAATGTAGATTAGTTACAGTTTTCGCGCATTTTAGTACTTTGTGTTGCCTCCGCGAGCTCGCAATACTGCTGCTATGCGATTTGGCATACTTTCTACTAGGTTTTTGAGGCGATGCTGCGGAATATTCTGCCATTCCTCTATTAGAGCTTCTTTCATTTCAAGTAGCGTGATTGGCGGCGGATTCCTCTGACGTACACGTCATTCCAGTTCGTCCCATGCATAATGGGGTTTAAGTCAGGGCTGCGTGCTGGCCTCTCCATGTATGTGATACCGACTTCTTGAAAATAGGCAAGCACTATATGAGCTGTATGCGGGCGGGCATAGTCTTGCATAAAAACGGCATTCTCGCTCATGTCCACTAAAAATCGACCAACGTAGTCATTAAGAATTTCAGTGACATATCTTTCTGCAGTTAAAGTTCCATTTTCTATCACCACTAGCTCAGTGCGGCTTTCGGAAAAAATCACAGCCCACACGTGAATAGTCTCCGCCGTATGGTACTTTTTCTTCTATACAGGCTTGGCTTCTATTCCGCCCATCGTGCTTGTTTAAACATAATCTAGAATCGTCTGAAAACATAACTCTTGATCAGTCATTCAGAGTCCAATTCTCGTGTTCTCTACCACGACTCAACCTTGAGTTTTTGTGGAGTCTTTCTAGTTTTAGGCCATTTGCAGGTCTTAATAGCTTTAAAATTGCTTTAACCAGACGCCGCCATACTGTATCCGTACTCAGATTGTTTCCTCCAGCTCGTAAATGATGATTCTTTACTTCAACAGCCGTAAGAAAGCGATTTCTCAAAATTGTTGATACCATATAGCGATCCTCCAGCGCCATCGTGCACATTGTTCAGCCTGTTCCTGGTCTTCGAAGATTGGATCCAGTTTCATGGAAACGCTGGATTACTCGCTGAAAGAGTCACACCAACAGTTCTCGCTGTATTTCGCTGTTTGTGCCCATCTTCAAGCATTGTCAGAATCCTGATACATTATTCAGGGGTTAACGACATGATGACTTCAGAATAATAAAATTTATAAGGCAGAGACACCATATTTATAACTTTTTATTGCATAACTAAAACAAACGTGAAACAATTGATTTGAATTTCTTGGTACTAAAATAAAAAACGACCATTATTTTACATTTTCAGTTTTTTATAAATACAATTATCAAATAAAAATGTTTACATATATTACTTTGTGTCATTAAATATTCTTTAATTTAGTCTTTATTTCATAAAGCTAGGTCAGTTACTTTTGAAGATATTAAAGATTTTCTAACCAACCCATTTTCTTTTCGCTTCAGTGTATATATGTCTGTCAAAGCCGGCGACACATCATTGTAAAAATAAAATAATTTGACTATGGGTGAATGTTTACCAAGATTAGTTGGTATTAACGCAATCATGCATTATTTTTCTTTTTTGGTGCTTGACGTTTCGATCAGGTTATACTGCCCGTGGTCACAAGCAGATTGGTTCGGCGACGTCATGTCCACGTTTGTGAGGAAGAAGAATCTTATTTGTCCATGTGCCGTCACACACGCACGGTATCCATATTCTATATGCTTGAGTTTTGAATATTACGTATTACTTGAGTGTTTTATGAGTGGTAAATGGTTTAGTAGCTGCTTGGAGTACAATATTGTAAACTTGGCGATTAAAATAGTGGCCGTAAGTTACTTGCCAGTTCTGATCATTGGTTATACGCCCTTAGTTTGTTGAATATTTGCCTGTTGCCAACAGGTAAATGTAAATTTATATTAAAAAGTTACACTTATTAATATAAATTCCATTTTATCAATCATACACATGTTGCCGATAAATATCGTATAGTAAACATAAACAGATTAGTTTAGACTTTCATACGAACTTTCAACATATAACATGTAACATCTTCTATTTCATCCCCATGTAGATCGAAATTTCAAAAACGCTGGATCAAATGTTTATTTACTTCTCATCAAGTGGCTATATACAAAGTTTCATGGTTTTTATCTTTGATATTGACGAACTCCCATATAAACTATAATCCCTTATTTCCATCCTATTATGGCGTAAAAACGTAACAGACAGACAGACAGAGTTAGTTTCGCATTTAGAGTATTATAAGTAGGGTTTTATTACTTTAATTATTTTTTTTTATCTACTTTTGCGTGTATTGTAATATATAAAGTACATAATTTACAATGTCCTTAGAAAACGTTAAAATAAGAAAAAGATATCTTCAAACACTTTCTTAAATCAGTTCCAGGAAACATACTCATCAACTATGTCAGACTTACGCACAATGAGTCTCCCATATTTGACTTCAGAGCGTAATGAAACAGAGGAACTGAGACAAATAACAGAACAGTTACAAAACCAACTCAGGAGTGCTGATAACGAAATTGAAAAACTACTGAATGAAAATACATGTCTAGTGGCCACAATTAAAAATCAAGAGCGCGTAATAAACCATCTAAAAAGTATATGTGGAGGATCACCGATCTTGTCAAGCGCAAAAAAAACACAAAATCAACCATCCCAGAAAAAACGAGTTTCACGGTGTGAACTAAGTACTGCAACAGTTGCACACGACACAATAATAGAAAATACAACCACAATAATAGCCACAAACTCAAAAGTTTTGATATTGGATGATAGAACTAATAAAATATGAATTCAGAAAAGCTCTAAAAATTTATTAAGTATGCTTTATGACCGCTTATAGCAAGAACGACATATTATATGCCATAGAAGAAACTAAACTTTGTGATACTTTTACATACTGCCATTACAAAAAACCGGTGCAGAAATATGCCAACTTTTGTCCGGATTGAGTTTAAAACCGAAAGATTTTATAAAAAAGGGCTCCAGCATTATTTTCATAAGAGAATCAGATTTTAGACAATCTCGACAGTACAATTCATTGGTATATGAAATATGACAATGTTTATAGAAAGTGAATCACACAAACGTAATTATTGCTTTACCAACGTACGTATGTAGAGCTAATATCTACAATTGCTGAATTGAGATGTTTAACAATCTGTTGGCCGTGGATGCTTGAAGTTACGGTTATGCAAATATATTAGACTCAAACAATAATTTGACTTACGACATGTTTTCAAATAGAACAGACAAGAAAAACGGAGTAGTTAATATATTGGAACGCATCAACACCAAGATTCAACAGATTTATAGCGCCAATACTGTGGACAATGAATCTGAATATTACGAAAACTTTACCGTCGAAAACGTAATGAGGAATCAGATAAATATCAATCATCAAAATCTAAACGAACATCCAAATCAAGATGTTTTTCGTGTATAATAATTTTTATATAATGCATCAAAATATAAATGGTCTGTTGGCAAAATCGAATATATTAACAGAATGTCTGGATACTCTAGCGAATAATGGAAGACGAGTAAATATTTTATGTTTCACGGAACACAACATGATGGCTAGTGATATCGATTTTCTTAATATCCCGAATTATTCTCTGGGTTCATCTTTTGTCAGAAACAACCGTAATGGTGGTACTTGTATATTAGTTCAGAACGACATAAATTTCACAGTATTAGATTCAGTAACCATACCAATATTTTTGAATGTTGTGTCATTGAAATGACGGATTATAAGATTATTATATTATGCGTCTATAGAATTCCAAACCAAACTAAAATTAATATTTTTTTGATAAATTAACCGATGTATTAAATATTATTATAAAAAATAAACAAAATATAATAATTCGCGGCGATTACAACATTGATCTGTTAAAAAAACTAAACACTCCACTACACTAAAGAGACTTCTAACAGAATTTAATTTAAAATGGGTAATAAATGAACCTACTCGTCCTAGCAGTGGCACGTGCCTAGATAATATTATTCACAACTTACGAAGTGTCAAAGGTGAGGTGCTAGAACTAGGTATATCGGATCACACAGCACAACTAATGAAATTTCCAGTACAGTAAACTTGTCTTTTAAAACATTGGTATACCCATAAGCGCGACTACTGTAGAGATAACCTTGCTATTTTTAAGAAACAAATCGGTAGCTTAAGTGTTTCAGAAGCTTTCAACAAAACTAATGATGCTAATGAAATGTTTGATTCTTTTCACCTTTGCTTTCTGATAGTATAATTCAAAATATCAACGATTACGAGACCAAGATGGCTGTCACATGGTGTCAAATTATGTAGCAAAAAAGGCGCGATATGCTTTGGAAATATAGGCTATCACGAGACAAAGATATAAAAACAAAATTCAAAAATTATACTAGTATATAATAAACTATAATCAGACTAACGCAAAAAGTACAGAATAGTCATTTTATTCATACAAGCAGTAACAAGTCCAAAGCAACCTGGAAAGTGATCAACACGATAAGGCATAAAATACCTAAAGACAATATAAATGTAATAAATGTTAATGAAGAATGTGTAACTAATCCTAAATTTATAGCACAACAATTTAATGATTATTTTATTGACCAAGCCCAATTTAACAACAATAATTTGACTAATAATTACAATATCAATTTCAATTATAATTCATCGAAATCCATGTTCATGAAACCATGCACACCAAGTAAGCCATTACATAAAAAGGACAAAACAAATATTAGTAACTAAAAGTGGCATTAATACCAGTTTTTTCAAAAATAGTAGTACAACACTTATATACCTGTGCAAATAAGTAATTTGAAAAATAAAATAATTGCGAAGAACAAATGGGATTCAGGAAAAATAGAACCATAAATAATTATGGCTATATATAATTTCTTAGAAAAAATACACAATAGTCTTGATAACAGAAAACCGGTCATGTGTCTATACATGGACATGACCAAGGCTTTTGATAAGGTAGACGACAAATTACTATTACAAAAATTATATCATTATGGCATTAGAGGAAATGTGTTGGATTTGTTACAGTCATACTTAAGAGGCATGAAACAAAACAAACTCAAATTAACCGGCTAAACCTTAAAACAAAAACGGAAATAGCCTATTATTCTAATGAAAGGATAATTACTTACGGCGTGCCGCAAGGGAGCGTCCTAGGACCTCTGCTATTCTTCTGCTACATCAATAATTTCCCGAGTGCGACTGAGCACCATATGTATTTGTTCGCCGATGGCAACACAGTAGTATTTAACAATAAATGCATCAAGGAAATTGAAAAAGATATAAACAATAGCTTGATTTCAATAATTGACTGGCTAAATGCGAACAATTTAAAAATCAATATTTTAAACACTACAGTGATGGACTTTCAATTACGACAGTAACTGCGCTCATTTGCACGTATAAACTACAAGGGAAAAACAGCAGATAGAACCGATGTAACAAAATTTTTAGGGTTTAATCTTGACAGTGACATGTCATGGCAAACACATATTGAACATGTCTGCAGTAAAATCAATAAGTTTACTACTAGCGGCATATCACGGCTATGTCACTTCGACCTTAAGATATGGTGTTATATTCTGGGGCAATGCCGTAAATAATGACGATGCATTTATTGCCAAAAAAATGCATACGAGCCATCTGCAAACTCAAACGAACGAACTCAAACTTTTGACATTACCCTCGTTATATACTATACATTTTACGCAAAGGTTACCTATAATGAACCTCAACATACATTACCGCAATAAAAACATAGAAGAAGTTCTCAACAAAATTTCTTGGCCTCCAGATTGATAAAAACCTTAACTGGAAAACACATATTGAAATGTTATGTAAAAAACTTAGTATATCTGCATACGCTTTACACACACTTTCATTCACAATATATACGGATGCTCTACTTACAACATACTACGGTTTGGTAGAAACTCATCTACGCTATGGGCTAATATTTTGGGGTAACTCGACGGAAAAAGAATCAGCATTCAAATCTCAAAAACGATGTTTACGGGCGATGTTTAGACTTGAGAAGACCGATAGTTGCGTGCCCTATTTCAAAAATTACAAAATATTAACTTTACCATGCTTGTACATATTAGAAGTAGCTGTGTTTGTTAAGTCGAACCCGCATTACTATAAGCGTCGAACCCGCATTACTATAAGCGTCGAGCCGACGAATTTCCACGCAATAGACGCGACAATAGTCAACTTTGTCTCCAATCCACTAAGACTACCCTGATGCGCAAAAGTATGTACTGCATGGCACCAATTATCTATAACAAAGTACCAAAAAGTTGTAAGGAACTGCCTCAATCTATGTTTAAAAATAGGCTTCGTACTTTCTTGACCGCCAGAGCATATTATAGCGTGACTGAGTTCTTAATGAAAAAGAATTTGTATTGACATAATTGAATTTATTTAGACCTGCATAATAATACTGATTAATCTTATAATTTAAATATAAATTAATTAAATTTAAATAATTTAGACAAGAAAATAATATAATTGTTACATGTATCTATTTTTAATTTTTAATTTTATAATCTAATTATTTTGCACGTCATACTGTGACAAACATGTCTGCACTTAATTTATTTTGTCATCTTGTATGTATGCATTTTCTTTGTACGTACACACACATGTTTATGCAAATAAAGCTTATCTTATCTTATATCTATGAAGTCTATCGTCTTTGTTAAAAATAATCTAGGACTATATAAATCTATAGAAAGTCAGCGTCGTTCTGATAAACTACACATGTTGCCAACTAAAACAAAGTTTTTACATAGAAGTATATACGCAATGAAGGACCAAAGGACATAAAAATAGTAAAACATTTAACGAATATAAACATAAACTAGCCAACATGTTGAAAGATAAAGCTTATTACTCAGTAAATGAGTTTATTAACGATAAGCTCTAATTTATTATTATTAATGCTACTAACATATCGACTATTTTAATCTGACATTCTCTTAATTATAATTGTATTTTTTATTAATATCATTATCTATTTGAGTTTCTCTAGCGTTTTTTGTTTTTAAAATTTAATATTTGTATTGTATTTTAATTTTAATGTGTAATTTTATAATATTTAGCATTGATTTATTATTGTTATATTTGTTGCAATTAATATTTTGTATGCCTTTCGGCGGGACATAGATGGTTGCTATATTTTTTTATAACATAACACCTTGTAAAGCCTATGGACACAAAATAAAGAACTTGAACATTTAATATACGTTAACGGCACATTGCCAAATCACATACATTTAAACACTACTAATAATTTGCCTACTGACAATATGACGTAAGGATTAAAATGCCAGCTATAATGCACTAATAATACTCCTTACAAAACACTCTGAAAACACTATTACTTTAATGGCCACTCCTACAACTAACTAGTAAAAGTTCTCTGAAAGTTAAATCACATGCTGTCTCACTCTTGTGAGGTTAAAGAAGAGAAATGGCGAGACTTTTATGTTATAGATAAATGCTATTTAGAAGTGGTGGGCCAAGCCCTAAGTCTCGTTCGTTCTGTAGTTGCTACGACAATGTCGATAATACAAACTCAGAAACCGCTACTATTAGACTGACACTCAACTCGCAATTTTTTTAATACATTTTACATTGCACATACTATGTGTGTGTGAGTGTTGCGGGTTCGAGCCTCACACGGGACAAAAATAATTATGTTTTCAACTATTGTGTCGAGCTTGTGTATTTTTGTGTCCGTTGTTTGAATGTTTCTAAAGTTTACCGTGTCACTGTAATTGATCCTAGAAAAGAAATTTAAAATATATATATATGTATTTGATTTTCTATATATATCATATTTATCTTTATTTTTAAATATAGCATTCGAGAATTCACCAGCATATTAATAAAAAGAGTTGTTGGACTTCTCCCTGAGAACCGAATACTTGAATGCATTTTAATTATATTTAAGCACAAACGGCTATTTCTATAAAATGCGTTGAGTTATTAAGTGGAAACCTAAAAGATACGGATAAATATGTTACTTATTCAATTAATTTGGTTTAGTTATCTTTGTATTAAATGTATTTGTATCTTTCTGGATATTAAGTGGTTTGAATTATAAATATAGTATTACCACGCTCACTCATATTGAACTTTGTAAACTATTGTTTTCTAGCTACAGCAGTCACACAGCACAAGAACACACAAAGGAGTGATCTTCTGAGTGTTTCTTTGTGTGACAGGTTTTCGTGCGATCTAGACTTGGGGGGCAACCCAAAATAATATAACATCTTTATTGGAGCTATGCTTATTTCTATGATATGTCTATTCATCATGAATTGAGCTGAAGAAATGTTGGGAGTGTACATTAATTTCTAATCGAAATCTTAAAATATAAGAAATTTTCATTCAAGGGTTCATCCGTTTAACCCCTTTAGGCTTGGAATTTAATTTAAGTGAACTGGATATTAAAAATATATTAATACTTACGACCCACCTCGGCTTCGCACGGGTAGTAGAGCATAAGCTTGTTGCGTTGAGCATATAAATTAGATCTGATTGTACTCGTAACATTATGCCCACAATACTGGGCGGCGCGAGGATGATTGCATAGTCTCGTCGGTGAGACCACTTGGATTTATTTTCTTGTCGTTTGTTTTTATTATGCGAAATCTCGTATAATATTTATTTAACATGTTTAGTGTAAAAGGCTATAATAATGAGCATGATTTTTTTAGGTAACTATGGTATTTAATTTGTAAAAGAGTAATACTGAATGTTTGTAAATTGCTTTTCAATTACTACATTATATGTGACTATTTCTGTAGAAGTTAGAATGTGTATATATATAGCTCTGGTTAAAAGATAGACATCAATCGCGGACTTTTTTGTAGATTTATAATCTAAGTAGAATCCCACCATACATTATTTTATCGATGAAAGCGCCCAGTCGTCTTGTTTTTTCCTAATATCGTCATATTTTAACCATTTTACACAAAACCTTAACAAATTATACACCTAAATCTTTCTCATGAATCATTCTGCATATTGGTGACTACTATATAAAAATCTGTTTAGTAGTATTTGAGTTTATCATGAACAGACAGACCGGTAGACGCGGCGGAGGTCTTTGTTTTATAATATGTAGTGATGATATGCCTACCATGAAGTTCTATCTGGTTTTTCTTATAAATATTAGTGCAATTAAAAAGTTACTTTATGTGTTTATTGGTAAAATGGTAACATCGGTTGGGCTATGTATTGCCGGCAGTGCCATACGCTATGGTGCTAGTAACAGATTTTAAAAGAAAATGACATATAAAGAATTCATCGAGCAATTGCATTTATTACCGCTGTCGCGCTGTGCCAACGAGGCAGTCATAACTTCGTAACCAGTAGTTCGACATAATATAGAGTAAGTAAAACATGTAAAACTATAAAATTTAAAGAAATACGCAAGCGAGTATTTAGATGACATTATTTTTGTTCGCTGTGCCATCCCTAGTAAAAATTACTAATTGCGTTCTTATATGATTTCGAGAACACAATACCTGAGAGTTAGTTTTGCCTACTAATATAATAAACATGAAAGTTTCTGAAAATAGTTATTGAATACTCAATCACGGATTTGTACGAAACTGTTTTCTTGACAGTTTTATACAAATCCGTTCAGTGATGTATTATGTTATGCCAGAATATGGTCTATATGCGTATATAGCTCATATCTCCGCTTAACATTTAAGATAATTTTTATTCTGATACTAATACGCGGACAGAAACTATTTGGACTATAATTTTACGACGCGTTAGTAATTTGTGTAGGCGTCACCAGTGATGATGAGCAGTAGGTAGGTTTATCATGAGATCATTAGTTGAATATAATATATATATATATATATATATATATATATATATATATATATATATTAAGTAGCAGTGATCTGGCAGTTATATTATTAGCGGCAAGACTAAAGTAAGCTTGCGCTGTGTATATAATATAGATGGCGATAATGTTATATTTCACATCTGTCTTGGGTGAGAGAGTCGCGACGCTATATTATATCATCCGCAGTAACTAGTTACTAAGAGAATTAAATTATACTAGTCGCCCAGTGGTCAAATATTACAATAATTCTTTAAAATTAAATAATAATTTAAATTAGTTTTAATTTTAATTGTTTTTCATATAAACATTAAATAGCTATGTCAAAATCAACATCTCCTGCCCCGTTATCGAGTTTGTGCATAGCGCGTTTGTTATAGCTGCCTCGGTAGTGCAGCGGTACTGAATACGACTGCTGTTCATGTGCTTAGAATCCCAGATTAGGCCAACAAAAAGTAATTGGATTATTCCGTTAATAAATTCTCATTAGCAGCCCAAAGTTACGAAGTTGGCGGTGTTGCCCCATGTCTCAGCAAGGACATAAAGTCGTTGGTTTTACGCCTAATTTAATTTCTCTACAGTTGTGTTGAATTGCTGTCCTATCGGATTATTAGAGCTAGGTAATATAGTGCACGCTGCACTTATGTTAGCATTTCAGCCTGGCCAGGCTCCATTAAGACTCGTCACCGTGACCGAATTTCGGTCTGGAGACCTATTACTTACGTGCTGCTGTCACTGATATAATGACGCTGACAAGTGAGTAGTGTCACCTGTATACTTTTTTTAGAGTAAAGGCCGTAATTATATCTTCCATAGATTTCTGTATATA